>DWQW01009772.1:0-12685 GCA_018249695.1 Heliconius erato demophoon | reverse complement strand
TGGGACAAATGGCTGTACAGATAGCATCCAACAAAGGGCAAAACATTCTGTGCGTGACATTAATAGTATAGAACCTATTCTTCACATATTGGCTTTATTGGACTATACATCAGTCTCGATTGTTTGAGTCACGACTCTACAAATAATATATAGGTGTAGGTATGGATGATGTGTAGTAGTAATAGTATTATAAATTAATTTATTTATACGTATTATTAACAACTCTTCCGTGTTTCAAAGATAAAATTTTAAAAATATATATAATTTTAATAATAATTAATTAAGGTCAGTAGTGGCACAGAGGCATAAACATAAGAAACAATAAACAACAAACAACATAAGCGTGACAGGTTGTGCATTCGATTCTCACTTGAGGAAATGAACATTTTCTAGCTCTGGGAACAAGGTGAAGCTTTCACACTACTACGATTACCTTCATTTTAGTCCTTTAAATATTTACCCATCACACTTATTGTGGGGTAAATCATTTTCCACTTGTTATTGAACTTATGAAAGAAAGATGGCTAAAAGAAAAAAAAAAGAAAACTAAGATAGAAAAAAAATAACACTGAAACTACAAAATAAACATTAGTTAGTGAAAACGACCATAATGATAATTTCAGTAAAAGTTTTGATTTTAAATATTCTTTTAAAAAAAATATCAAAGCATTATAACGTTAACGCACACGAATCATAAAATTGTTTCTCTTGTTATTTTCCACTTTTTCTTTATCCTAACCTTGACCACTTGACATAAACCTCAAGGATTTACACGTTGATCGATCCTGTGCTTCCGGTGACCTCGACCAGTTTATCAGTCTTAAGGATCCTGGATCCTGATGGATCCACTGAGTGTCATCCAGTTCGTGGGTGCAATTCGATTTTTTTTTTCATTTTAATGACCACCGGTTCTTCTCGCTATATTCCCGGCCTACTATCACTTCATCCAAGCAACCGATTACTCGAGTAATGTCGTAGGAAACACCACATATTGCTCTCTCCGTCCAGGTCTGCCGTATGATCTTGAGACACATATATACATAGTTATCCGTCACCTCTCGCTCCCATGTATCATCTCTGACAATACACACTGTTCAAAAGCGTTCGTATTGAGATACTTATTCTTATTTTAAAGGTATTAGTTTCTTACCTTAATTAGCATTTAAGAAAAAAAATCGGACAAGCGCGAGTCAGGCTTGCCCACCGAGGTTTCCGTTCAAAAATTGGAGGTCTCGAGCTTTTTCTGAAATTCAAGCTTAGTTTAGCCAGAACCTATCGTCTAATACCTTACTTGAACTTTTGAGCGGCTTTTGCCCTCCTTTTATATATTTTTTTAGGATTTAACCACTAATGTATAGTTTTCAGATTTTTTCCTAAACTAGGATTACCTGTAGATGCTAGGTGCTAAAGTTTGTAATTCTAGGTTAATCGAAAATTAGTTAATTTTTATTCCCTTTACAGTATCGAGATACGCGTTTTTTGCTATTTAAGGCTATAATTTTCTTGGGATTTAACCACAAATGTAAAGATTTCAGATTTTTTCCCGAACTAGTACTACCTGTAGAAGCTAGCTGCCAAATTTCATAATTATATAACATCAACAACAGTAAAAAAAAAGACATAAAATAATAAAATTAAAACCGTTCCACTGTATCATACACAACTTAAATTACTATATTCAATTCCTTTCATTATCATCATTCGTTTTGTACAGTAGATGTACCGGGAAATGTAATGTCGTTTTATGAGGACGACTCGGAAACCCGCAGCCGAGTGAAATATGATGCGCATTAACTAAAGCTCTTGTTTTGTCCTGTTTTTGTCGGCGAAGCGTTTCGTGGAATTGTATTTACGAACGGATTCACTTGGATACCACTTGTAAGTTGAACGTGACTAATTTAGTTTTTAATGTATCGTTTGTTATAAATGTTATTAATCATTGAAACTGAAATGTTTGTATAAAAAAATGCTTGTGGAATTTTATTATACATTTTATTTTTTATTTGCTTATATTTTAATAGTAAAAAATAAAATCAAATTAAATTAGCTTCACGCTGTATCCCCCACACTGCAGGGTAGGCAAAAGGAACCTAGTGTTAAGACACTCCGTTCCCCACTTTCTGCCGAATTCTGGAGACATTGCATGTTGAGTGGCAGAACTCAACGCCGCGTTTAACCTCAAAACCAGAGCGAAGAAATGGAAATATATAATCATATCCTCGAGTAGGGATCGGACCCACAACCAGTCGGTTTTACAGTCACATTTCGTGCCGCTGCGCCACGACTGGCCTCATTTTTTATTTTTATTTATTTGTTTTTAGTAATAGTAATAGTGCTGTATATCAATTTTCTTAAAATCAAGAATGATTTATATTGAATATTTGCGAACAAGCAAAGCAAGCCACCAGCAAGCAAATTACTGTACAGCAACCGTAAAAATAAAAGATTTAAAAAAAATCTCTCATACAATTCCAAGTTTCGACGCTGTAAATTACCCGCACTGTTTTTTTTCCTATCACTCTATCTCTGTTCTATCACCTGTTTGTCAATCTAGCAATTACTCTGTTTACTATCGATAATATTTATTTAAAGATTTTAAAAGAGAATACATGCACCATACATATTTTTAGGGTTCTGTACCTTTTAAGGAAAAAAGGAACCCGTATAAGCTCACTTTGTTGTCCGTCTTTCTGTCTGTCAAGAGCCTTTTACTCAGGAAAACTTGGATATTAAGTTGAAATTCAAACCATCAGCTCAGGTCTACGGTCCCATGACTTCCTAAAAATGTACCGTTTACTTTAAAAAAAGCTGGTGTTTATATCGAATCAAAATGAATAGGGTATTTCCGATTGACCTAACATTATGAAATTTGGCAACTAGTATCTACAGATAGTAGTATAGTACAAATTCAGGAAAAAAATTGAAAATTATATTTATGATTACATCCTACAAAAAAAATAGCCTTAATGGGGACTTATAAAAAATAATAGCCCTAAAAATTTGTATTAAAGCCGCTAGTTCAAGTGAGGTATCAGATGAAAGAATATCAGAAAAAGCTACCTCCAATTTTTGTACGGAACCCTCGATGGCCGAGCCTGACTCGAGCATGACCGTTTTTTTTTGTGAAAACTTTCTAGTGCAAGACTGTTGAAACTCATATTGTCATCATAGTGGTCCTGCTTACGCAAATTTTTGTAATATAATTCTTCCACGATAGAAGGAGTATCCACAGGCTATAAGGTTTATTCACGGTATGACCAATAGGAATGGAGTAACAAAAATTATTCAGCAGAAACTTATCGTTGGTCATGGATTATTAAATTTTATTAATCATTGATAATCAAATATAGACTATCTACACATAAATATTTTCAATACAAATCAGTAGCTTTATATTAATATAAATATCAAGTAAAACAGGAACGCGCTTCGCCCCTCGTACCTGGCACCCGTTGACAGTCGTGTGTCATACCGTCATACGACGCACGTCGCGACGATCACTTTGCTCCCGTACTTTAAATTTATATCACAATTCTTCTGATATATTTAAGTATTCCATTTATATGCTTTATAAGGGTTTTTTTACTATATATTGCACACAACGAATCTATATATTAATATTATATATATAAAAAATATAAATATTATATAGAATTTTAACTTTTTAAATAATGAAGGTTTTCAGAATTAAAAATGTTTGTCAAAGTTGTAGATAATATAAAAATCATCATTATTTTTCATTTCTTATTTTTCTCACAATCAATCAACATCACAAGTCAATACAGATGGCAATTCAGATTATAAAATCGAATAATCTGGAAATAATATAAATTATGTTATTTTTAATATATCAATATAAAGAAATAATAATCAAATTTACGCGAAATATAATATAAAGGCCAACAGCTATATATATATATATATACATATATATTTTTTAAACTGAGGTTTGGTCATCTACATACTACGAATACTTTTAAAGAATAACAAACATCAAAACAGAAAAATCATCAAATTTAAAATCCAACTCCAACAACAACCTCATAAAAAGCGCAACCACCCATTTTGCATCTATATTAATTTAACCGTTAGAGAAAAAAACAAAGGGCGTTGAAGACCATACATATCAATTAACGAATATCTATTTAATGACATTCATTCGCAATTTACGCATACATACATCAGGATAATTACTTCCCTTAGGTTATTTACGGGGACCCTCGTCAGTGGGAACGCGCTGTTTTACACGTCATTCTTGTTTGCTAATGAAAAAAGTGTTCTGGGAAAAATAAATTGCTTTTTATTGTTCCACCGCAGCTGGGTGGATGCGTAAATCAGAGATTAAAAAGCTTTGTGTAACATTGTTCACTTTAAACCGGTGTATGCGAGAGATGCAACTGTTTAACGTGTGTAAAATAATCGAAAACACCTTTGATGTATAAATCTGAACTAATGTTAGTTTAAAAATCTAATACGCTTAGAGTTCCATCTTCAGGTCTTAAGGCACCAGAAATGAAAAACCCAAGTTCCAAGAGTTTTAGTAATGGGCATTCTATGGTCTTGGAATTCGTCTTCATCTTCATCATCAGGCCAGTTCAATAGTAAAATATTATTGTACCTTAGCTAAGTATAACTAAAACAAAAATCAAATCAGCTTCACGCTGTATCCCGCATACAGCAGGGTAGGCAGAGCTAGTATTAAGACACTCCGTTACCCACTTTCTGCCGAATTCTGGAGGCATTGCGTGTTGAGTGGCAGAACTCAAAGCCGCGCTTAACCTCGACACCAGAGCGAAGAAATGGAAATATAAATTTAAGTAAATATTTCATCTCCCCGAGTGGGTATCGAACCCACAACCAGTCGGTTTTGCTAAGTATAACTGCTAGCTCTTATCATGATAAAGTAGTTACAAATGGGTTAAATTCAGTTTTGTTACATAGCTACAAGTCGATTTTATGAAAACCTGTTAAAATTATTATTAAGGGAAGAAAAAGTAGAAAAAACCCCAAAGAAAAAAAAACTATTTGGATAGTTAAAATTGGTTGACACTGTAAAGTTACTCGAACATAATAATATTTTATTACTTAAGGTGAAAAATATTTTTCATCTTAAGTAAAATAGGAAGTAAGTTCTTAGCGACGGGCTTCTTCGTCTTGAACAAACATCTTATTTTTAAAAATGTTAAAAAGTTACCTGTTGATTTTTCTTAGAATTTTCCTTTTTTGTCATTAATTAACTAATACAAACCATTATTTAAAATTTATATAAATTTTTTTTTCAGCTTCACGCTGTATCACACAGCAGGGTAGGCAGAGGGAACCTAGTGTTAAAACACTCCGTTCCCCAATTTCTGGAGGCATTGCGTGTTGAGTGGCGGAACTCAACGCCGCTTTCCCCTCGACACTAGAGCGAAGAAATGAAAATATAAATGTAAATAAATATTTAATTTCCTCGAGTGGGGATCGAACCCACAATACATCGATTTACAGGCATACTTTGTGCCCCTGCGCCTCGACTGGCCTCATTCGTTATATTAGTTAGTTTCAAAGGTTATATTAGTTATTAAATTATATTTTATTATTGTAAAAATAGAAAAACGAATATTTTCAGATACGGGTTCATAACTTTGGTGAAAATGCGTTTGCCAAAAATATTGCCTAGACCGTCGTAGCATTTTATATTCGAAGGCAACAAAACCTAAATTTATGGTTTATTTTTGTCTGTATATATTGTTTAGATATTTACAGCTACGTTTTAGTTAGTTTGTTTAGGTGTACAAGAAGTAATTCTGGGAGATATTTAATTTGAAACATGTAAATGAATTTAAAAATAAACCGGTCAAATGCGAGTCAGACTCCTGAATAATTTCAGGATAATACTTCAAAGAGAAGTACAACATATAAAAGTTGATAAACTTATGTTTGCGGACATACACCCATACAAAATGAGTGCATACGCATACACTTATTTTGCACAGGCGAAATGAACAACAATTATAACTTTGTAGTAGTGTTTATCTGTAATATAAACAAAAAATCTATTTTTTCAATTATTTTTGTTATTACTACTACTGCAATTTTTCAGTTCTTGGTTAATTTCATAATTGTTTACAAAAGATACCTTATAGATTTTATTTACGTAATGAAAAAAAAAATGGTAAGGTTAAATTTGCGGACGTGTAAACTCTATTGTATGAAATAAACTACAAATATAAGTTTGCTATGTTTTTTTTTTCTATGAAATATTTATAAATTTTCCCTTTTTGATTTTCTCTTTATTATTTTTTTTTTTTTTATGGAAGAGGACAAGGCATACGAGCGTTCGGGTCACCTGATGGTAAGTGATTACCGCCGCCCACGGCCCCGTGCAACACCAGAGGAGCTACAGGTGCGTTGCCGGCCTTTAAGGTGGAGATATTTGTATTATAAGTTCTCACTTAGCATGTGCATAGCTATAGGTCCATGGGAAATACCCTTCGGTGAGGTATCGGTATCACTAAGGTTTTGATTATTTCATAATTCGGCAAATGTCATACGAAATGCAGCAAAAATCATGCCTAAATGTTCTTATCTTTTGTTATCAATAACTTTTTTTTCCTGAATATTCAATATTAATTTTAGCTCGAGCGTGGTGGTACCACGGTATCTTTAAATAAATGGTCTTGAGAAATAGAGAGACGGACAGCAAAGTGATCCTATAAGGTTTCCGTTTTTCCGGGTTGTTGATTTTTCTTAATTACACTTTTGTTTAGTACGCGCGGGCGTAGTTGCCCTAGGGCCGCTAGTAATAAAAAAATCCAATAAATAAAATCTACAAAAAAAAAAAAAAATATATACCATGAATTACCCAAACTTATTCCTGATCTCGACTAACTCACCGTTTCCTCCCATCTCACATAACAAGCACAATTTTGATTTTATTCATCCATTCAGGGCTATAAACCATTTCTGCTATCTAAGCGTGGAGCGACTCGAGCCTGGTCTTGACAAATAGCGAGCCTGTACCAAATAACGGTGGTATATTCGAGATAATAATCGCTATACTCCTAAGTGCATTACAGCATCGTTAGTGCGATTGTTTGAGGAGCGTGTCCGGTGAGTAACACGTCAATTTATCACCACTACGCCTGTTGTGTACCCGTTTGAATGGCTTCTGCTCTCCTTGCCCTATTCTATTCGAATAATAGTCCATCGTCCTTTATTGAAATCGCTGACTATAGATAAGTATAGCTTAAAATGTTTTCTATATCATAAAAATTACGAATATTTTAAAAAATATATCCCTTATCACAATAGATGTATGTATATATATTTTCTTAAAAAAAAACAGCTTCACGCTGTATCCTGCGCACATGTCTGGGTAGACAGAGGGAACCTAGTGTTAAGACACTCTATTCCCCACTTTTCGCCGAAGTCTGGAGGCATTGCGTGTCGAGTGGCGGAATTCAACGCCGCGCTTTGCCTCAACACCAGAGCGAAAAAATGAAAATATAAATTTAAATAAATAACTCTAGTCCTCGTGTGGGGTTTGAACCCACAACCAATCAATTTTGCAGTCACACTTTGTGCCTCCGCGCCACGACTGGCCTATATTTATAAAATATATATAAATATACACCGTTCTTACATAAATGTAATGTAAGAGAGGTGGGGGAATCTCGGTTGACTTTCAAAAAAACAGTATCAAAGATACTGGAGGAAGGTCACATAATAACCTCCTTTTCTTACAGAAGTCGGTTAAAAAGTATGAGCCCCCGGAGAACAAGCCATAAAAGGAAGTTGATGACAGTGGACGAAACAGAGAGAGATGAGATGCAGAGACCGTAGCATTTGGCACTCCGTTCTCTCTATCTACCCTGCTAGGGAAACAGCGTGAACCTAAGTTAGGTTTTTCTTACATAAATTATTAAAATACCTAAAGTATAAGATGATCACTCAATTCAATGTTCAAAGCAGTATAATTCCAATGTAAACTGATCTCCGTGGTATTTTCAAAGAGACCCTCATCCCTTGGTTTTGCTCATTTTGTTTGTATATTCATGAATGCAAACGAATAGGACAGTGCTTGATACTTACCATTTTAAGACGACCTAAGTCTTTAGCATTTCAATGAGTAATGAGGGTACAATTTTCTATTTAATTAATAAATCAAATCAGCTCATCTCATCATGCCGTGTCCCGTATACAGCTCAAATTAAACATAGTGTTAAGACACTTCATTTTCCATTTTCACGCCTCACTCCATGACTCCATTTTCACTGAATTCTGAGGGCATTGTGTGTTGACTGGCGGAACTCAACGCTGTGCTTTGCCTAAAAAGTAGAGTGAAGAAATAAAAATATAAATTTCAATAAATATTTTATTTCCTCGAGTAGGGATCGAATCCACAACCAGTCGTGTTTATACAGACTCTTGTATCCCTGCGCCACGACTGGCCTAACGGAACTAGATGGACTGGAATTTTATTAAAGGTATCTCAAACATTCGTGTCTTCACGTATAATAAAATTAATCAGCTTCACGTTGTATCCCGCACATAGCAGGGTAGGCAGAGGGAACCTAGTGTTAAGACACTCTGTTCCCCACTCCAGAGCGAAGAAATGAAAATATAAATTTAAGTAAATATTTCATATCCTTGAGTGGGGATCGAACCCACAACCAGTCGGTTTTACACCTCGTGCCGCTGCGCCACGACTGGCCTCATACTATATATATAATAAAATTCAGCTCAACATATATTGATAAATTAGTGAAAATTGATCACAACGAAAATAAAACGTCAGCTTTGACGTTACTAAATGTAGCTTAAACCTGAGCTGACGTAAAAGTTGCTAAGCGAACCTAACTGTTGTGGTATTTTTAATGTTGAAACATTTATTCTACGTCAATACTGAATTAGATTGAATACTGAGCTAATTGTGAACACGAATTTATCTAAACAAAAATTAGAAACCAATGACTTCTAAACTGTCTGATTTCATCAGAAATTACTAAATATCAAAATATTTTAAATAATAATAATGTAAATCAGCTTCACGCTGTATCCCGCACATATCAGGCAGAGGGAACCTACTGTTAAGATACTCCATTATCCAATTTCTGCCGAATTCTGGAGGCATTGCGTGTTGAGTGGTAGAACTCAACGCCGCGTTTTGCCTTGACACCAGAGTGAAGAAATAGAAATATAAATTTTAAGTAAATATTTCATCTCCTCGAGTGGGGATCGAACCCACAATCAGTCGGTTTTACATAAATAAAGAAAAAATAATTACAGTAAAATAAAATCTGAATATAATAAGCATAATTTAGGCTAAATGAAACCTTTCCGTGTATCCTTCTTGAATAATCTTCACTATTTCGACTCAGAATTTAATTTATAAGTAAATGAAAGTGTCTTTCATTTAAAGTATTTATAAAATCACTCCGTCGTTGACCCTCGTCACCGTTTGCTCAACTTGAAATAGGATTAAGAGACTTTTTTACCGCTTACAAGAAAGGTATCACGGTTATAATAAAGATCTACTTTCTAATGTCCTACTTTGATGTGAAAGATAATATAGATATAACTTGTTTATTTCAATCATTTTATGACTATTAAAAAAATGCAAAATATGTAATGTAGACTTTATAAAAAGACACACACGCAAAACAAATCTATTTTCAATATTTTTAAAGTGTTATTGCCACTTATTAAAGAAAAATATTTATTTAGAAAACGTATTTTAAATTTTGAACGTAGCGAGACTCGAACCCGCGCCTCCTGGAAACCGACCAAGCGCTCTGACCACTAAGCCATACGTTCTCATCAAGCTACGTCGAAATTTTTTTACAAATTTCCGCTACTCAAAGACATTTACTAAGAATTATCGTCTGGGAAGAGAGAATGCTGTTTATTAAATATTTTTAACATTTTTAAAGTGTTATTCCACACTTAGGAAAGAAAAATAGTTATTTAGAAAACGTATAAAATTTTAAACGTAGTGGGCCCCGCCAAACCCGCGGCTCCTGGAAACCGACCAGTCGCTCTGACCACTAAGCCATACGTTACAACTTATGACATACAAGTTAATTACTTAAGGTAATAAGTAATAATTTAGAATACATAACTATTTGAAGTTGTTTTAACGACCATTTTTGCATTTTTTTAAACTTATAGTAGTAACAGTAACCTTAGTTTTACGTTAGCTTGCATTTATTATGCCGGAACAGTAGCAGTTATACCCTACTATTGTGGACTGTGATAGCGGGTTCGAATCCTCACCTCTCCTTACAAAGGTCCTCAAGGAAATAATAAGATAAATACTAATCCTATCAAAAAGATGTAAATTAAAAAAAAAACTAAAAATATTATAAAACCCGACTGCATTAAACTAAATAGAAAAAAAAAACAGACTCAATATTACACTAGGATTAACAGTCGGGACTTGTAAGTCATCGAGTCCCGTGAAATTTAAATAGATCCGATTTGTTAATCCTAATGAACTGCTAATCTAGGTTTATGTTTTTTATAAATATTTTTTTTTATGATGGATAAACAAGGTTTTTATTTAGATACAGCAACTACTTCTTTTATTTTTTTTATTTGTATCTACTTTTACTACTTTTACTTTTACAAAAATTTAATGTAGCTTTATGGGTCTCATGCACATAGAAGAGGAAGCAGAGAATCTAGTAAGTACTAAGACACTTCATTCTCCATTTTCTGATAATTTTTGCATAGTATATTAAGTGGCGGATCCTCACTCGAAGAAATGAAATATTTATTTAAATTATTTATATTATTATTAAACATTTTTTAAAATGTTATTCCACACTTAGGAAAATAAGTATTTATATTATTTCTATTTCTTCGCTCTGGTGTCGAGGCAAAAAGCGGTGTTGAGTTCTACCACACAACACGCAATGCCTCCGAAATTCGGCGGAAAGTAAGGGAACGGAGTGTCTGAACACTAGGTTCCCTCTGCCTAACTTGCTATGTGCAGAATACAGCGAGAAGCTGATTTAAATTTTAAATTTGATTTTGATTTAATTTTTAATAATTTCGTTAAACCAAAGTCGAAGAATTAAACCTACGACCATCGTATTAGTAATACAGCACTGTAATACACCGCAGCGATGATTTCAATATAGAAAACTATAAACTTATGTTATATGATAAAGGAAGGGAAATAGGAGTTTCCGTTTATAAGTGTATCTTAAGGATATGTATTTAAGCCTTTTATTTAGCCAACTAAATTATATCCGGTGGAACTGATTGTATACTGATAGTACTCAGGATCTTATTTCTTTAATGTTACCTAAATGAGATTAATTTATTCATAGTTTTAAATTATTAAAGAAATAAGAATAATTAGTAAACAAAAGTCGGAGGCCGTCGTTGCCCAGGAGCACAAGAGTGTGAGTGTAGCGCGACGGTTGTGGATTTGATCCTCACTCAAGGAAATGAAATATTTATTTAAATCTATATTTTCATTTCTTCGCTCTGGTGTCAAGGCAAAGAGTGGCGGAAAGTGGGCAACGGAGTGTTTTAACACTGGGTTTCCTCTGCCTGCCTTGCTGTGTGCGGGAAACAGCGTGAGGCTAATTTAATTTGATTTTGATTTAATTTTTAAATTTATCATAAACCAAAGTCAAAGAATTAAACCTTCGACCATCGTATTAGCAATACGGCACTGTTATAAGACGGCGATGATTTCAATATAGAAAACTATAAACTTGTTTTATATGATAAGAGAAAGGAAATAGGAGGTTGTATCCCTTTTTAAGTGTATCTTAAGGATAAGCATTTAAGCCTTTTATTTAGCCAACTGAATAATATTCGTTAGAACTGATTGTATACTGATAGCGCTCAGGATCTTATTTCTTTCACGTTACTTAAATAATATGGATTTTAAAAGGATCTTATTTCTTTCACGTTACTTAAATAATATCGTTACTTAAATAATATTGATTATAGTTTGACGTTATTAAAGAAATAGAAATAATTAGTAAAGAAAAGTCGGAGGTGTGACTGTAACGCGACGGTTGTGGGTTCGATCCCCACTTGAGGAAATGAAATATTTATTTAAATTTATATTTCCATTTCTTCGCTCTGGTGTCTTAATACTAGGTTCCCTCTGCCTACCCTGCTGTGTGCGGGATACAGCGTGAAGATGATTTTATTTTGATTTAGTAAAGAAAAATTAAATACATTTACTATATCTTATTACCCTATGCTTCATATTGAAATGGAATATTTTAAACAAGAAGAAATTTAAAATTTATACATATACATATAATTGTATATTATTAAGCTAATTGAGATGATGTGTGCATGTGTGGCTGTGGGTATCTGATTGTATGGGCTTTTGTGATCTTTTCGATTCAGTATTTATAATTATATTCATATTATAATTTTCACCTTTTTAATTTTCAACAAAAATTGCCGTCGTGTTTTAATTTCCCTTATGAAATTTAAAGTTTCTTATAGATTATCTCTGCCTCTGTTGTTATATGCATGAAGATAAATAAAGTATTTTAAAAAAATATAAAATTAAAAATAAATATAAATAAAAATAAAAAATAAAAAAGCCTTTATTATTTCTTGCATGCGTAATAAGTGCACTTTTATACATTTAATACTATAATATCTAAATTTTAATTTTTTAATTCTAGTGACATAATGTTACTTATTCTAGTGTTACATT
>DWQW01009771.1:0-12685 GCA_018249695.1 Heliconius erato demophoon | reverse complement strand
ACAGACAGACAGACAGACAGACAAGAAATTCTAAAAAAATCTTTTTGCTTTCTATTATTATTTTTAAGTGTCCCTCTATCCATTTCAGTCAAAATTACTAAATGTACAGACAAAATATTTTTACTGTATGGTATGTATGTATGTACATACTATTATTAATGTTTCATATTGAAAGATGTAGGTACTATTATTAATGTTTCATATTGAATGATAATGTTCATGCAAAATATTTTTAATGACATAAACACGTATAAACAATTGCTGCTGGGTTTTTAACAAAGCGCCTTTTTTGTTAGATGGATAGATTACGTTAATAATTTAGATGGTAATCTCTATAATTAAATTAGGGTACGATTCACAAAATCACGTAAAAAGTTATAATTACGCACGCACAATTAGTGAAAAATTTTTATTTTGCACATATTATTTTATAGTGCAAATAATGGGACGTCTATTCTATCTGAACACTACAAACGTGGGCCCAAACCTTTTATGACGATGTTTATATTTAAAATATTTATTGAGACACTTGATGATGATAGCCATAAAGTCACATCGTAGTTAAAATTGAAAAAACAGCAACCTATTGAGGCTGTGGTACAGCGTTTGATTGCAAACGCTACGATTGTGGATTCCATTCCCACTCAGGAGAATGAAATATAGTAATTTATAATACAATAACTTATATCACAACTGTAGGTTCACAAGAAGTATCCTATAGGTTTTGATTACGCGTCAAATTTCATAGGAAATGCAGCAAAAACGATGCACAGGTACTCATATCTTTTAATAGCGTTGACTCAGATGCTTAAATTTTTCTGTGCTTTAAAGTGTAAGGGTTCGTAGGACTGACTATTTGCACCTTGCTGACCGTACTTTTTACTGAAATTACTTCATGCGGCCGGCTATTTTTAAGCAATTTTATTTAGCTTGATTCGTTATCATCGTAACTATAGATTAAAATTAACCACTTTCCTGGACCCAATCTTACGGCAATATATAGTTAAATATACAGTAGTATTGTAATCAAGATGGCCGCCATAACAAAATGGCGGACTATATATTTTTTTAATAACTATCGATATGAAAGGGACAAGGTACAGAACACTATGAAATAAAGCCAAGATGGCCGCCACAACAATATGGTGGATTACATATTTTTTAAATCATTTTCGATATGTGTCTCAAATAGAAGAGCTTGACTAGAAGAATACTATAACACAAATTGGGTAAAATCGCCCCAAAAGGCACAAGTTTGCGCGTTAACCATTAAAAAACTCCATATGTCGTTTCAGCGCAGTGTTCGAGAACACTCTTCTTAAAGCCGCGCCCAGTATCAGCATTATATAATTCCATTCCACTGCTGTACGGCTTACGTAATACGTACGCCATTTTGTTATGGTGGTCGTCTTGGATTTATTTTAGTGTCCTATATACTTCTATACGACCTTTTTAGTTTGATACCACATCTAGGATAATTTAAAACAAGCGTGAGTCGGGCTCGCTTATCGACGGTTCCGTACAAAAATTTGAGGTCTCGAGCTGTCTCTGAAATTCGAGCTTAGCTTAGCCAAACCTTTTCATCTGATTCCACACTTGAACTAGCTGCTTTAATACCAAATTTTACCCCCACTTACTTATTCTAGTAATTATTCTAGAAATTATTCTTCTAGTCGAGTCCATAAATTTGATTCGATGATCGAGAGTGATTTTAAAAATATGTAGTCCGCCATTTTGATCACGCAATCTAGAAATAAAGTAATCTTTTAAAAGGGTTCCGTTTCTGTCTTTTAAAGCAGGACCCTTAAAAAGGGAAACAACAAAAATAATGAATGCCATTTTAAGTTTTTAACTCAGCACATTATCCTTTCACGTAGTAGGTATATCATCCAAAATGGTCAAGTCACAAAATGGAGGTTTTCACAAAAAGGAAACAACCGCTTAATCCTACTTAGTTGGAATGAGGTAATTAACTGGCTTTTTGTAAGCCGAAACGAGGCAAAGTGCTAACTTTACAAAACTGCATCTAGGACTGCTCGGACTTGGCAATTAGGCCAATTCGTATGCGGAGAACTAAATCCTTTAAATTATATCCTTCATAGTATCTTCGATCTTATTTCTTTGGAAGTAAAGTTCAGTTTCTTCAAAGCACATACGAGGGAGGATTAAAAAAGGTAATGTCAATAAGTTGACACTACTACGTACTTGCTTTCGTATTCGTTTTTTTTGTACATCAACACTTTTTTGCTCATTATACAGTCTTGTTTATAATATGTGAAGTTTTTGTGGTGGTACAGTTAAATAGCATTTAATAAGGTACGTTTCTGTACGGTTATCTATTATGAGAATATTACATACATACAGAATATAATCGAGGCATGACGCTTTATTTATTATACATTCAATTGATTTTACAATTTATTTATAAATTTAATGAGTTTGCATATTTTTTTTGTTAATTTTTTTCCACAGGATATGGACAAAATATCAAAAAAGCTTAAAATGTAAAAAAAAAAAAATGAGACCAGCAATGGCGTAGGGGCACAAGCGTGCGACTGTAAGCGCGGTAAGTTAAGGGTTCGATTCTCCTTAGGGGAAATCGAATATATTAAATACCTCTAGAATTTGGCGGAAAGTGGGAACCTGTTAACCTAATGTTAAGACACTCCGTTCCCATTAGGGGCATTCCACGTTCCGCGTTCTTTGAAGGGGCAATGGAGTACCTGAACCATTAAGTTGAAAAAAAATCATAAAACTGCTGTATAATCTTTTTTTACGCTATTTAAACAACTTATATAAAAACAATCTACTCATACGCCTTATATATTAGTATTAATGATTTTTTAATTACTCCTTCATAAAAATAATGCTTGGCTCAAAATGGCGCTACACATACGTTAGAATGATTTTAAACGATGTCATGGGCAATGTATTATTGGTTTCAGGAAGAAATCACTATAGGGTTGTGTCTTAAGGACACACATAAGACATAAATAATAATAAAAGCAGTATATATAAAATATGATATCCAAAAACGGCGAAAAATGGGTACCTGAGTCCCTCTCCTAATGCATGCGGGATAAAGCGTGAAGTTAAAAAAAAAGATTTATTTCAATATGATTTCTTAATGTTTTTATTATTTTACCTTCGTTAAGATATCATAATTAATATAAATACATGGTTTTAAAAAAATATAACATTGAGGCCTCAGTAATACGGCTCTATCTCTTTCTCCATTCAGTGTAGTGATTAAATTATTTTTATGCCCGGCTTCGATAAGACAAGACGCAGCATTCAGTTCCGCTTTTTAAAACACTGATTTCAAGTTTTAGCCTAAAGCGACGCAAATAATATTTTGATTGTACTCTGCTGTAAGCCTTTTCGAGAATTAAAATAAAATATGTAAATTATGTTTAACTTATTCTCTGGGCCATTTTTTATGTTGCTGATATTGAATGGATATGTAGGTATATATTTAGAAATAATATCCTATTACATAGAATCAAATGCATAATTGCTATAATGTAATATTAGTAATTACGTTTCAACTTTCAGTATAAATACAAAAAAATGAGAGAGCATCAGCAACGTGATAAAACCATAATGGATTGAAACTGCGAGATAGTTCGAGTTCGACGCATGCAATTATTTTGAATTCTGTCAACCCTACATCACCGCGGACGCGGTTGACTGACACAGATAGATCATCTATTTATTACTTTTGGTTACGTCGAAAAATAACTTCGAAATTTTATCACTTCGTCATCATTGCTTCATCATTCTAAATTTAATTACAATGTTTTGTTTATAAATATAAAGTGAGGCCGGTCGTGGCGCAGAGGCACAAAGTGTGACTGTAAAATAGACTGGTTGTGGGTTCGATCGCCACTCGAGTAGTAGTAGTGAAATATTTATTTACATTTATATTTTCATTTCTTCGCTCTGGTGTTGAGGCAAAGCGCTGCGTTGAGTTCCGCCACTCAGCACGCAACGCCTCCAGAATTCGGCGGAAAGTGGGGAACAGTGTCTTAACACGAGGTTCCCTCTGCCTACCCTGCTGTATGCGGGATACAGCGTGAAGTTGATTTGATTTTTTTTTAAGTACCTAAGTTAAATTTAAAATGCAAATGTAGTGTAGTTCTAATTTTTGTAAGTGTATGTGATATTGAAACGAAATTCCAATCGGCTTAATCTCTATATAATATATATAATAAGACAGTAAAAATATTTTGTCTGTACATTTAGTAATTTTGACTGAAATGAATAGAGGGACACTTAAAAATAATAATAGAAAGCAAAAAGATTTTTTTTTTAATTTCTTGTCTGTCTGTCTGTCTGTTGACATATTTTTGTCCGCATTTTTCTCTGAAAGTACTGAACCGATTTACTTGAAAATTTCACCAATTGCTTTGTTTTAACTCAACTTAAATACTAAAGTTTAATTCATCGAAATAGGTTCATTAAAAAAAAGTTATCGTCATTTGAAAGAAGTCGTAATTCATTCAACACAGAGATAAAGAACGATCTTGAAAGAAATATCAAGTAAATACAAAGATTTTTTGGTTGGTTCGTTCATATAATATGTAACTAATTTAAAAACTGTACAGGAGTTAATATGCAATTATTACAGTTATTTTACAATGAATATTATGAATCCTTCAAATCAATAATTTAACATTTAAGCCTGTTTCTGAATGAGTAAATTAAATTATTCACTGACATCAGCACATTTAACAGAGTATATTGTATAGGTAAAAAGAACATAAAGTTACAAAAATATATACGTGTAATAAATAATTAGCTTTATGTATATTTTATACATATCAAATATCAACAATGGTCGTATTTTTTTATTTAAAACAATCAAAAATTCTTTGATGATAATGTCGTAAAAAAAAATATTAGAAGTCATTATAGCTGTCAATCAATTCTGCTTATTAAATCAATAATCATGTATTTTAAGCGGGCGAAGCCGTGGGCGAGCCGCTAGTGTTTAAATATATGTAAAATATAAACTTTTATTGGATTCTAAAATCTAGGAAGACTAGAAGGCTACAAGCGATGCCGATGAATGACAGGTGTTAAATAAACTGCAACTGAAAATAAGCGGCACGAAGTACTGTAAAATCGACTGGTTGTGGGTTCGATCCCCACTCGAGGAGATGAAATATTTACTTAAGTTTATATTTCCATTTCTTCGCTCTGGTGTCGAGGCTAAGCGCGGCGTTAATTTCTGCCACTCAACACGCAATGCCTCCAGAATTCGGCAGATAGTGGGGAACGGTTTGTCTTAACACCCGGTTAGGTTCCCTCTGCCTACTCTGCTGTGTGCAGGATACAGCGTGAAGCTGATTTTTTGATCTTTATTTTTCCGGTAAAAATGTATTTTTAATTACTACGTAATATGAGTATACGTGTTGTGTACATACGTTAACAAATAGACACATTATTTTAATGTGAAAATTAAATTAACATAAATATACGTCTTTACACTTTACACATTAGAGGCATCTCCAAGTCTCTTTGTAACACGACTAATATCTATTAGTCGTGTAACAAAGATATATGTGTGAGAGAGATAGATATACGTGTTACGAATTACATTAGCTCCCTTATATATATCCAATAAATTTTGAAATAAAATCTTCAAAAAAATATTAAATATAGTTTTTGAAGATTTTATTTCAAAATTTATATTTTTCTCATCAGCCCGTAAGCCACTTTGCAATAAATATGAATATTTCCACGAGCAAAATTGGAATCATTGAGTTCAGTCGGTTTACATTTCAATGTGATACTATAGCGTTTAATTGAATTACATTTGCTGACAAAGTGAAGATTTATGATGATCAACTCTTCATATTATTTTGCACTGATTAAGGTTAAAAATAAAACAAGAAGAATAAAACTGACCTTTTTTTAAAGAACAATGTTATATAATAAACACGCATATAAAAATATTTAACGTTATGCAAGTTATAGCAAGGTAGGTGATGGGAACCTAGTATTAAGACACTCCGTTCTCCGTTTCACTGAATTGTCTAGCCATTGTATTGAGCGACAGAACTCAAAATCGTGCTCTGTCTTATCACCGAAGAAATAAAAATACGTAATAATTCATTCTCCAGAATTGGTATAGCACCCAAAATCGTTTACGGTCACACGCTGGGCCACTGCGCTACGACGGCCTTAATAATATACTAAATATTTAGTACTAAGAAGAACTGAGATCGCTAGTTTGATGATTCAGAGTTACAGATGTACCACAGTACACGATACCATCCAAACTCAAGGGGCTGATATACAAGAGCATCATTCTTTCGGGTTCTTTTATACGTCAAAAAATGCTGACTAGCACTATCTCGGCACACACAGGAGTTTCACGTAATTGAAATGAAGGTGTTGAGGTGGATGTGTGGCGTAACGGCAGCCTGATCGCATATATAACACATTCATTCGAGATAAGCTCCAAAAGGCCACGTTGCGCGCCAGTTTAAGAACTATGTCAGATGCAAGTGCCTCGCTATGTCAGTTCCTGGAGAGAGACCTCTCGGACGCCCAAGGAAGCGCTAGTTGGACGTCGTAATACAGGACATGAGAACCAATGGCCCAACCATCGAGGACGTTAAGGACGCCAAGCAAAGTGGAATAGATTGAGTAGGAAGTCAGATCCTGGAATAGCCAGGATTAATGTCAGGAAGAAGAAGATCGTTATTAAAATTCGATAGTCACATATAGATGATACTGGAAGAAGGTTACGTAAAAGGCATGACGATACTCTCTAAGGTATATAATACGAGGTTGACTGGATGAGGCGAAAGAGGCATACATAGAACGTAGGGTTTGTAGCTTCATACTAAAAAAGAATGTATAGTTAATAATCGATCTTTAGAAAAATAGATTACCTATGAAAGATTTTCATTAAAGCACACGAAACGGTACACGTGCAATAACTAAACAAACCATATAATAAAAAGAGCAATAATGTTGTAAATTATGACAGTCATACTTAACCGTTCCGTGATGTTAACCAATTAAAATTTTCACAGACAATATGAAGGTGATTATGGTTTTTTTTAGGGTTTCGTAATTCGAAAGACAAAAAACGCAACACTTATAGGATCACTTTGTTGTCCATCCATCCGTCTGTCAAGAACCTTCTTCTCAAGAACGTGTGCAGATATCAAGCTGAAATTTACATCAAATACTTAAGTTTACTGTCCCTTGGAGCGGTGAAAAAATCAACGAAATTAAAAAATACAGCTGTTTATACCACAAATTGACCCAAATTTTCGAAACTCGCAAGGCTTATAGCACATGTAAAGGAACAATTGCGAAAAGTGAAAATGCACAGGTATTTAATAGAAAAAAACAATTACAAACTTATAATTGTAGTTCATTTTATAGAAAAGAAGTGCATATGCCCGCAAACTTAAGTTTGTTAACTTTTATAAGTCGTACTTCCCGTTGATCTACAATTCTGGAATTGAAGAATACGGAAACCTCGGCGGGCGAGTCCAACTCGCACTTAACCGGTTTTTTTTCTTTTATGAACATCAAAAGTCGCAAGTCACGAGGCATTGCATTCTGTTGAACTAATTGAACTGGGAATCTCTATCACGCTCCGGTAATCTACACTTCTTAGTGCAAAAGCAATTGTTCACACCCCTTCGTACTCGAGGATGCATAAAAATAATCTATTTTTATTTTGTTAATCTCGACAAGCGATTAATCTTGTGTTGAATTTATTAAGATTTCAAAATGGAGTTGTTTGTATCGATTGCTTTCCTTTCAAAATGTTCTAATATTTTCTAAAGAATGCTATTTTGAAATCAGCTATTCACTAGCGTTATAAGTAATTCATATTGTGAAAATAATTCATTAATCATTTTGGTTTAATAATTTATGTATAGAAAAAGATTTTCATAAAAAGGAAACGAACATAAATTAAAATAAGTAATGTGAGTAAAACAAAAAATTCGTATATATAAGTCTATTTTGAAATTTACAGTCTTTTTAATCTGGTTCTAGCGAATCAAAAATAATCTTTCTTAACTGACTTTTTGTAAAAGGACGAGTTTATCAATTTGGTTATATTTTTTAAAATGTTTTTTCAGAACTTTTGACTGTTGGTAATTACTATGTGGTCGGTCTCATTTTAATTAGTCCGTTCTTGTTATCCATGAGAAAATCACAAAAGTCTTAAATTTGCAATAAGTACGTGCGTGACAAATAGACAAATAAATCAATATCCTGCCAACCGATTTCAATGATTGTTTTTTTATTGGAAAGGATACACTTCAAGGGTAGTTTGATGAGACTTTGGTTAGGTTTTAATTATCTGATCCGGTTGAAGTCGTTTTTTTTGTTTAAAATTATAAAGTTTTTCTCTAATTAACAAAAATAATTATTTCAATCGTTGATGATAAAAAAACAAAGACAAGCTTAAAGTTTAACACCAATTGTCAAAATAGTACACACAAACAAACAAAACTTTTAACAGAATTATAAAAAATCAATTTAAGTCTTTCTTTTCTTACCCGTTATTAGATTTGGTTGGCGGTAAGTGAACATTTCTTAGCATTTCTATGGAACATTTCCGACCCGGAATAATTGGATTAGACTTAGCAAAGCCCAAGTGTACGCTTGATACTCCACCATTAGCGAATAGAATACATGATTGCGTTTGGTGTTGTAAAACAATTATGTTTAATGATTTCTCCGTATTTTCTCCGTATTTTAAATATTTTCCTCATTAGTTATAGTTAGTAAAGTTGCTTATAAGAAAATTTGATCAAGAGCGAGTTGGAATGATCCTAGAGTTGTAGGTTAAGGGGAAGTACAACTTAAACAAAATTATAAACTTAAGTTTGCGGGGGCACGCATTCGTTTTGTATGAAGTGAATTGCAAATACAAGTTTGTAATTATTTTTCTCTTTAAAATACGTATAATTTTTCACTTTTACATTTTTTCCTTTATTTGTGATTTAAGTTCTTGCCAAATATTAAAAGTGCTACTACGGGAATTACCCTAGGTATGTTTTGATTGGACAGCAAACTGTAAGGGGCTATAGAATTTAATCTTTGATATTAATTTCAGCTTAATATCTCCATGCGATCTTGAGATAAATGGTCTTGACAGACGGGCACACGGTCAACAAAGTAATCCTATAAAGATTTTTACGTACGGAACCCTAAAAAAGTAAAATGATTAAAAATTGTTTTATCATTAAGCTTCATAATGCTTGACTGTGACTGTTAACTACTAGTCAAATACATAGGTTAGGTAACATACATAAGTTAGGTAACAGTAGTTGAGTGCACTGACCTCAGCGTTTTTATTTTACAATTGAAACCGTGTGCCGTATTGGCACAAGCGTGTGACTTTCGAAATGGAATCGCAACGGTTGTGGGTTCGATTTCCACTCGCAGAAATTAATTATTATTCATTAATATTTTAATTTTTTCCTCTGGTAACAAGGCAAAGCGCGGAATTGACTTCCGCCTTTCAATATGCAATGCTCGAATCAAATTTAGAAAACGAAGTGTCTTAGGCTTAGCACTAGGTTCCATCTGTCTAATACTGTTGCCGGGATAATGCAGGTTGAAAAAAAGTATACATTTTGGACGTTTTGAATTAAAATATTCTCATAAGAATCTCAATCTGTCTCTTCAATTTATATTTGAAATTAGAATGTATTATTTCAAATAACGTTAAGAGTTGTTTCTGCAGAAACATTACAAAATCAATTTTAATAAGACTACATCACCGATATTACTTTAAATTTATAACAGTACAGGTAAAAAATAAAAGCTACCATTATTTTTTATTCGTCTAGCGTTTTATTACAAATACAAAAATTGTATTTTCAACTAAAATGAGTTCTTTTCGAGAGTGCTTTAATGTTATTATCGTATTTATTTTTCTATTTTCAAATCCCATTATGTCTGAACACTTTGATGACAAGAAATAGCTATTATAATAGGTTTGTGATATAACTTACTAATAATGTTGGACATTGGTGCACGTCGCAGCGCGCGTGACCGGCTTACAGAGGCTCCTTCTGAAACTCATCGACACCTCACAAAATTGCCCGGCATCTGAATTTACTGTAATAGTAACTACGAGAATAGCATATTGTAAAGTAGAATGAAGAAATTTGTGCAAAATCACTATTAAATTACTGTAATATAATTGCCTATAAGTATTTAAAGGTTAGGAGTTACCGTTGTTGATTCTTTTTTTCAGCTTCACGCTGTATCCCGCAAATAGCAGGGTAGGCAGAGGGAACCTAGAGCTAAGACAATCCATTCCCCACTTTCTGCTGCTCGAGATATTGCGTGTTGAGTGATGGAACTCAACACCGCGTTTTTCCTTGTCACCAGAGCGAAATGAAAAAAGAAATGAAAATATTAAATATTTAATTTCACAAGTGAAAATTAAACCCCCAACCGTCGCGTCTACAGTCACACGTTTCTGCCACTGCGCCATGCCGACCTCGACTCCGTTCCTGGCGTACCATTGAATTTAATAAAAAATATCTTCAATTCCTAAGTAAGGTAATAACAGTCATTCAGGCATATCTACCATTCATAAAGAAAATTGTTTTGAGTTGAATATAACTAGCAACACTGTATAGAAACATCCGGCTTCCTATTGTATAATTTTTGTTGTAATATCTTAAATAATTACATTATATGAGTCTGTTACTATCAATTAAATTATACGTTACATATAATGCCACTTTAATATATAAAATGTGAATGAATAAATTTATTTTCTTTGTATATTCCAGAAATTTAAACATTTAAAAAGTAGTTCAATTGAGTGTAACTTAAAATATTATATATTAATATATTATTGCTATTTTAAATACCTTTAAAAGAAAAAAAGAGAATGTGACGCTGTTGTATATATTCTACCTATATTTACTCAAACCGCTACTGGAACATTTGTTGATTTGAGCTGTAGATAATTTGTGTGCCAAACTTGTCCCAAATTTATTCAGGGTAAAAATCCAATGTGTTACTATATTGTCACAAAATTTATTGTAGTATTTTTCATATTTAAATATACGTACTCTATTAAAAATTAACATAAATATACCATTAGGTTCATATCGCGTTAATAAAATATAATTTGCACGTCAGATAAATCGGGGTCCTTTAGTGATTTCAATAATTATCATACTTATCTAGAATACTAAAGCATTCTTATAAAAAAACTATATGTAAATATGTGAATCTAATAAGTACAAAAATTTCTAAATGTAAAAAAATTAAAGTTAGATATTCTTAAATTCATCTATAATTCTACACGCTTTGTCCATGTCCTAGCAGGGTAGGCCAAGAGAACCAACTATAAAGATACACCGTTCTCACCTTTCACCTTGTCAAAAAAAAATCAGAGATGGAACTTAATGTTGAGCTTTGTCTTACCAGACGAAGAAATGATTATTTTTCTTCCCTTAAGCGGGAGTCGACCCTCAACCACCACGTTTACAGTCAGGCGCTCCGCCACTTCGCCATGATGATCTTTATATTCTGATGAAGAATTCTCGTTGATAAAATATTTCAGATGTCCTATCTGAAACAATTATAGAGATTTGATTTTGATTACATCAGATAGAGGCCAGTCGCAGCGTCGGGGCACCTGCGTGTGAATGTAAACGCGACAGATAGTGGGTTCGATTCCTACTCGAGGAATTGAAATATTTAATATTTTCATTCCAGTTTCGCCACACGAAACGCCTCCAATGCCTAGAGAATTGAGCGGAAACTGTCTAATACCTGGCTCCCTCTGCCTACCCTGCTGCATGCGGGATAAAGCGTGAAGCTGAACCAAATAACGAACAGGCTTACTATCTGTCACAGGTTTCCCAAAATCTACTGAAATGTTAGAGTAAAAAGTCACTCTTCCAATAAAAGCATCTCCGTCAATTTATTATGAATGAATTATTTTAAGGTTCCTATTATATATTTTTTTTTATAGTAGGTGGGTGTATTCGTATACTATAACTTTACCTCGGTCTTTTCATACAATTGAAACAACTTTTTGGTGTTAGGTACAGCTAAAGAGTTTAAGCTATCATTGAAACGCGAATGTGAGTATGCCAAAGTAACGGTTGTTTGTCTTCCCAAACCATATGGGAAAAAAATAAAAGAAATGGTTTTTAAAATATTCATAATGAATAAAAAAATCTCATTAAAAAAATATATTTTATTGATAAAAACTTAGAATCTAAAAAACATATTAAGGCATTCTCATAATATGTAGGGGAGAGGGGGGCAGCTTAGAACAGGGGCACCTTTGAAAATATGTGTTAACAGAGCTATTTTAAAAAGAAATTTTGATAATTTTTTTTTGAGTAGTGGCAGCACTAATCTGCACATGTGTCACTTGTCACCGCTGATATATGAGAACCAGTTGTTGAGTTACGAGGAGTGTTTGATTTTGAGTAAAATTTTATACATTTTTAAATAAACACGTAAGGATCGCAGGGATCCAATTCAAGGTATATGGTTTTATTTTTTCCTCTTTTAGTTAGAATGTTTCACATATCATGCAATAAACTAGAAATTACTACAATTTTTAAACTTTTACTTGAAAAAAAAACGTTTGTAATTTTTTTATTACCACTGAGGCAGCTTTGAACAAAATGAAGGGGGCAGTTTTGAATATTAT
>DWQW01009770.1:0-12685 GCA_018249695.1 Heliconius erato demophoon | reverse complement strand
CTCAACACGCAATGCCTCCAGAATTCGGCAGAAAGTGGGGAACGGAGTGTCTTAACACTAGGTTCCCTCTGCCTACCCTGCTGTGTGCGGGATACAGCGTGAAGCTAATTTAATTTTTTTTTTTAATCAGATCATCTGTTCCTAAATCTTAGAGTAAAAAAGTCAAGGGAGTTACGACCTTTAAATTAAATGTTTATTATCTTAGCATCTAACGAAGATATCTAAATAAGTTTTAACTGAAGGATTTCAACTATCTATACAATAACTTAAAAAATGGTTACTTCAAAACTATGCATACCTAAATGCACAATATTAAACAAAAATTAAAAAATAAAATAAGATTTTTATTACTTAAGATAAAGAATATTAAAAAATATTAATAATTTACTTTTTAAAAATTCGTTATTTTTTAAATCAGTGCCAACTTGGGTAGTAGTTATTTTATTTTTTCTTAGCTGTTTTTACATTATTATTTTGTATGAAATGAAGTAGGTACTATAAATTTGTAAAAGTTTTGTTCTTTACAATAAATACGGATTTCTTTTTCTGTACTGCAAGTTTTTACTTCTTGCCAAATTTCATAATTGTAGATCATCAAGATATACCCTCTAGGGTTTTTTTGTGCTCTGAGATGATGATTATATGATATTTAATATTAATTTCAGCTAGAGAAGGTACACCGCGATCTTGACATAAATGATATTAACAAATGAATAGACGAACAACAAAGTGAGAACTATAAGAGTTCCTTTTTATCTTTTAAGATACGAAACCCTAAAAAAGATGATAATACCTGACTACGAAACGTCAAAAAGATATATAACTACAACTATGTATCTCATATTCCCTATTTCATATTCCTTTTGTTAAGGAATATAAGCTATGTTATCAAAGCGAATCGTAAATCATTTATATGTTTATGACATAAATATTTGTATAGAAATGTTGTGTTTAATAGGCTTAATTATATTAACTTTAATAGAATAATTTGAATGCTTTTTAGCGTAAGCCTGCCTTTTTTGTTTAATTATGTTGGTTGTCTGGCTGGCCACTGTGCTTTGTCCACTTTGCTACATATGTAGATAATATTAGTTTATAATCAGATTGATGTATTTTCATATCAGGATAAAGTATCCAGTTAATTTTACCATCAAAATCTCAAAGCTATGGTTAAAAGCTTATATAATGTATTTTCATATAATTTTAACATGACATATATGTATGACTAATGGCTGCGTTTTAATTAATGGATGATCCATATTGTTGATGAATAGATGATACTATATTTAAATTGTGTATATATGTAAACATATGTTTAATATAAATAAATTAAATTAAGCACAACATAAAATTATTACATTATTATATGTATATTGTTCATATAATCAGATTAAGAATTCTGTTGTAAAGCATTTCTGGAGATATTTGATATTTGCTTGGATGTTAAAATCTCTTTTAAAGAAATGTTTATATAAATAATACAGGGTAGATTGAGAACGGTAGTGGGTTCACTACTGACCAATGTTACTTAACAGTCGTATATTATTTTTGTTACTACAAATTACATTTCATAATTTACCTACCGATGTGTTATTATAAGTCATTATACAGTATTATAACCAAAGTAAGAATGTTAATTTGAAATAATAACTTAAGCTTTAGAATTCTAAAGGACTTATCCAAGATTCAAAGGCAGGCAAAGTTGCGTTCATCAGTGCCGTCGGCAGTGAGGTGGGGAACGAGTCAAAGTAAATAATGGCACCTAATTATGTTCCATTGTAATGAAAACAAAATGCCCATTCTATTTTTTTTTTAATTTTACTTGAGAGATAAAAAGTTTTATTGCGCGATTTTTATTATCTACTGTTGTTATCTGTGCACGTTGTAAATAACGAGGTTGTTGATCTAGTTTGTTCGTCATCTAAATTGTCAATTGATATTTATTAATACTTCAATAATATAATTAATACTTCAGATATAAATAAAAATAATATATTTTAATAGTAATATTTTTATTTGAATTGTTACTACACAGTCTTTGCTACAGAATAACGACTCCAGTGAAATTTTTATTAGTTTCAATTTATCCATACCCATATAGATATTCCATTCATTTGTCGGTGACATCGAGGACGACGCATTACTTAATATTTAATTTGGCTCCCATTTCATATGTATGTTTTTGAGCAGTTATCATTACTTTTTTAAAAAAATGATTATTATTCTTTATTATTACTATTCTCTATAATCATTAATACTTTGTATTAATTATTAATAGTAATAATTCATACAAAGGCCACGGCACAGGCAACGGCAACGCAGTCGCGTTACCGTTAACCGGTTCGATTCACAAGGAAGAGAAATAGTATAATTAAAATCGCTTTATTCCTACGTTCTTCGATCTAACTTTTATAATTAACTTTTTATTACTTTCTTGATAGTAATTATTATTAATTATCAATTTTCGGAGTTTTTAAGTAGCTACTTTACTTTTTAAGTCACTAGCTTGTATACAAGGTGGAAGCGTCAGCGCTCCTTTTACAGGAACAGCATATGAGATAAAATATTTTAAACCCATGACTAAAAAATTAATCAAGATACTCCGTCAGCTTAGACGTAGTATTTTTTTCTCAATTCACGATGTTTATTCATACCTGTATTACGTGTGATGCAGTTACGCATAGATACCAATAACGTAAGCACATACTACTACAAAAATACTATTTTACAACGATAATTTTATTATTTATTTGTTTGAAAAAAACAGTTTTTCATTTTGGGGGTAAAAATAAAACTAAATGTATTAGACTTTAATAGAGTAGTTAAAACTATACTTTCATTTAAAGTTGTGCTGACATAAACACTCTGTATATGCATAGTAGTCTGTCTACCTTGGTACCAAATATCAAGTTTCTAGATTACCTAGAAGTGGGTTAAGTTTTTAATGAGTTACTGAGTCAGTCACAAAAATGTCGATTTTTGAACGTTAAACAATAACCGTTGTTGTTAAATTGTTGAAATTTTATATTAATATATACAGAGGATTTATAAATAGGATATTTTAACAACCATGCTAAAATTTATGCATTAAGTTTAATAAGTTAAATTTACTGTAAAAAAAATTTTAACAGTAAATTTAATAAGAGATAAAATGAACTTTTGTCGATAAAATTAATTATTTTTCTTTTTAAATTAGCTAATCATGTTTAACGTGCTAACAAAATTGCAAGCAAAACAAGGAATATATATATACATTATTTTAGCTTCATGATGTATCACGCACACAGCTCACTCTAGGCAAAGGATGGACTGATGCAAAGGATGGATGCATTGCGTTTTGAGTGGTGGAACTCACTGGCGAGTTTTGCCACGATACCAGGGCAAAGAAGAAAAAATATTAAATATTTCATTTCTTCGAATGGGAATCAAATCCTCAACCAACCTCACATTTACAGTCACACTCTTGTGCCCCTGTACCACGACTTGTGTCATTTATGTATTATAAAAATAAATAAACATCCTGATGCTAAAATTATATACTGGCTGATCCTTTACTATCAATATATGAATCACTAGAATGCTCTTTAAAGTAGTTAATAAAAATTAAAGATAACCTCATTAAAAAAAAATAAAGTAAAGAATAAAAGATTGCTCTTTGCCTGTGAAACTTATCTACTACCCTTATTAAATCCTGTAAAAGGATAAAGATGCCTCATGCTTCAACTGGAAGCTATTATTCCTTATTATCACGTAGAGATCTTATTATATCAGCTCAAAGCAGCAAGTTTACGAGCAATAAAATGACATTCTTCACAAAATGAAATAGAGTTAAGCAAAATGAGAATCAACTTTCGTAATACCAGACAAATAAGAAAGAAAAGTTAATATTTTTTTATAAAATGGTGCTTTTTATTAAAATCATACTTATCAATAACTTTAATAAATGATCAACGAAAAACATGTTTGTATCATTTAACATAAACAATTTTCAAAATATGTTGTAGTATACTTATTTAGAAATCGTATAATAATTTGAACGTAACGGGATTCGTACCCACACCTCCTGGAAACCGAAAAAATATATTATCCCTTTACAACCGACGTCATACGATAGTGAGACTTGATTTTCAAAAATTCTGGTGCGTACACAAATCGACTTTTCGAGACTTATCCTTTTCTTGGAAAAAATACGCGCGAATCTCTTGCGAACATGTTTGAACCTGTCAATCCCCCGTTACCACTGTGAAGGTTCGCTGGGTTTTTTGGCGCTCAAACTCGCCCGGGTAAGTATTGGTTTATTCATTAAATAAGAGCAATTTCTATTTTTTTTTGTATGATTTACTAACTTTAAGTATTCTTTTATACTCATATGAATTTAATTTGAACCGAACATACTTACTTATATGTATATTGTGACTCAAATTCAATGACGCACGATCGTATAGGTTAGGTGATACGTACTAAATCGATATTCATACATTTTTGTACTTAAGCATAATTTTTCTGTACGTATAATCGTTTAATTAGTTTTTTTATTTTAAGGAAAGCCTCTCAATGATGACCAAATTTCACAAATATTAGCAGATGGGTATAACTCGAAAATCGAGGAATTTTTTGATAATGATGAAGATATTGTTGCGAAGATCTTAGATCACCTAGAATAGAGTGGCTCTGATTCTGGCGATAAATCCTCTAAAGTGGATGACGCTCTACCACCTATCCCAACAACATCCAGAAGGAGGGGATCCACTAGAGGCATATGCAGGGAGGAGAGGGCATGCTAGAGGATGAGGACAGGATAGTGGAATAGGACAGACTAGTGGAAGAGTACAGGCTAGGGAAAAAATAGGAACACATGAGAGAGTGTGGGTTAAAACTGGCTGTATAGACAAAACTTATGATTACTACCTGCCTAGGACCTGTCGCATGCAGTGTGGCAGTCGGTCTGAACTAAAATGCGAGAAATGCGATCTATACCTCTGTCTATCTCGTGACAAGAATTGTTTCAAATTTTTTTACTGACTGACTGATGATAATAAAGGCTGTTTAATTAATTTAATTTTCATTTAATATTAAACCATATCCAAACTAGACAAAACTCATTGTTCGAGCTATTTCCAAAGCCGTTCGAGGGTGAGTTTTCAGGAAACCAGGATTCAGGATTCAGGATTTTTTATTTATTTTTAACATGATACTTAAGCAGCCATGAAAAGGTCATGTAAATTTTAATGAAGTCTGACTAAATTATTTTTTGCGGTTGTAAATGGTTATAGTATTTTCAATTTTTCAAGCTTTGAGACTCTTCACTTTATTATGAACTAGCAATTTAGCGATAATCTTTGATTTTCAGTATTATTACAAATTTTAAATATAACTATTTAACTGGATTAATCACGTATATTTGGTATTATACATTTTCGTAAACCCGACCCGTGGTCCCAGGTAGACAGACTGAGGTAGCATTCATCTATCAGTAGACATAATTACAATATCAAACTACCGCCAACAATTTCTAATTTGCCTCGCGTACTGCCCTGGATTTCTGCAGGATGAGCTGACTGTATCTTGCCTTTTCTTATTGTGGGTATGAGACTTCATAGATTTTATGAGTGGAGTGAATAATAGATACTATATACTATTTAAATATATGTATAATATAAAGAACTTAAATTAAGCGTAACATAAAATTATTACATTATTATATGTAATACACATATAATCAGATTAAGAATTCTATTTTAATGCATTTCTGGAGATATTTGATATTTGCTTGAAACTAAGTTACTTTTCACTAGTCTCAAGAAGTGGCCTACTTTCTTGTTAGACTTGAATATAATTTTTATGGAAGCTTTTGTTAAGATGTTGCCAATCCTGTCTGTAAACCCCTTCACATATGATAGAAGTGCCGAGTGTCTTTTAACTGTGAATTTCTTGTTAGTCTTCTGACAACGCTGGCAGGGAACTGGCAGCTTGTTCTGATGAAGGGCATTCTTTATCTTTAAGGATGCTTCTCAAACGAGTAGGTAGTGGTCGTCCTATGTAAAACTTTTGGCATATGGACAAAAACATACATAAAACAATTTCGGAGCGTATTGGGAACCTCCCCCTTTTTTTAAATCGGTTGAAAATGAGAACATCCTCTTTTAGGAAGTTTATTGAAAATGCAACGATGAGGAATATCACTTCTGACGAAAGGTAAACCGTGGTTCGCCAATCTTAACAATGTTTTTTTTGTAACTATCACAGTATAATTATATTTTTTACCAAAAAAAAAACAATTTGTTCATATTTAACCAGATCCCATAGTCAGAACCTAACCAAACTATCTTTTAAGTGTATCCTTTCCATTAAAAAAAAGAATCATCGGAATCGGTTGATGTGATATTGATTTATTCGTCCATTTGTCGTGCATATACCTAATGCAAATTTAAGACTTATGTGATTTTCTCCCAGATACCATTGTCAGAAAGGGACGAAATTAAAATGAGACCACACAGGAAGCACTATAAAATAAAATAAAAAATATCAAAATAGGTTTACCCAGTCAAAAGTACTGAGGTAAAATTGTGTGAGTCGAATTGATTACCTCCTGTTCTTACAGAAGTCGGTTAAAAACTGCACAAATGCACAGAGAAACAGACAAAGAAAATAAAAATCCTTAACTTAAATTCTATAAATGCCAATAATTGCTCATGTGTCTTCCATCTACAGACAATGATCAGTTACAATTTTATTGGCAATTTTAATAGCAATTTTGTCGAAAAAAATATTATTATTTTTTCTTCTTTAAGAAAACATTTTAATAAAACAAATACTAAATATTAATGGAAATTTTCTTAAATACAATAGTAAAAACTGGAGTTTGAGTTCTATTATATTGATAAAAGCCCCTAATGATAAATTTTATCATATATATTACAAATACAGGCAGAGATATTATTATATACATAAATAGATATAGATGAAACAAAACTCATTACGTATGATATTTGAGCGTTTCTCTTATTATTTTAAAATATATTATAATACTAAGAATTAGATATTAGTAGCTTAAATAAACTGAAATGTTTCAATTTAGTAAAAATTGAGCTAAGGCAATTACAAACAATAAAGTCAATTACTCCCATTCACCTACAGAACGGCTACTATTATCGCACTTTATTTTTCAACTCACGTATAGAGTTTAGTATTTTCTATCACATTTCTTGAAATTCAATTACACGGTAGCCTTTAAGCGACTTATTTAAAGGTTAGAATAAAGTATTTTATATTTTCAAGCATCCAAGGATAATTATCTCGTTGAACTTATACCAATATAACTGATTACTAATTTAAATTATTAGTATCAGAGCACAAATATTATAACTAGTGTACATGTGCACACGTGTCAGTGTGCACTAGAATAATATGACAAGTTGTGCATATATATTTCTTCAGACTTTTACTTTAAATTGCAAAGTAACAATGTGTTTGAACATTTACAAAATTTTGTTTATTTTTATATAATAACACTATTAAGAATATTAACTCTTCAATTTCTTCTTCTTCATCACTTCAATACTATGTACTACTTCTGTATAAACAAGTAGTAGTAAGTCACGAGGCTTTGCATTGTAGAGTCACAAAAACCTTTTAAGAATTAAGTGGGAAAATTATGAAATGAATGGAGATTATAATGTCATAATTTTCTAATAAATCTATAATGGAGATTATAATCTCATAATTTCCACTCTCGTCTGGTGTATAGTTTGAGTTATTAATAAATCGTGCCGTTTTATCACCTAGAATTTCTAATTCCTAGTTCTGGGTGATGATACACATTTATTTTTCTTATGACACAACGCTTTGTGTCCACGATTTTTTATTTCCATTCTTGTACAGTAACAGTGCTAACTGTATTTATCACTTTAATAGTATTAAGAATTAAATATGTGACACTATCAGTACAAGCCGGTTTAGGCTAAGCAAGGAAAGCGCCGCGTATGGTGGTTTACACAAATGCAAAGTTCGGCTTAAACCTCGTGGACTGCATAAAAAAACTATTTTATTTCTTATTTAATACTACGTATATTTCAAATAAATTAAAATTATTTTTAAAATGTCGCTGAGAACTCCTTTAATTATAATTCAACTTTAATACGTGTATAAAAAAGGTGAAAAATTTATCAAAAAGGTTATCACTGAACAATTTGTATTAATAGAAATATATTCTTTTATACTCGTTTTATTATATTCATATATTATTACATATAAAAAATATGTTAATTATATTTATCACAAGATGATTACATTTTTGTATTTCTTCATAAAGGTAAGGGTAAAATTTGATCTAACATTTTTAATCAAGACATTTAGTTTTAGTTGGCTTTAATCTAACAACGCTATCTTCTGAGGCATAGATAATACTTCCATCAGCTTCTACTGCCAGCCCGTAAACGTTATCTAGTGTAGCAATGTCATCTATTTTCTTACTTTCGCTATCAATTGAGTATAAGCCGTTTGGTGTTGAAAAATATAAATTGCCATTTACATCACTAGTAATACCATTTAAATTATAATCACCCAAAAACAAAATGTAGTCTTTGACCTTTTTGTAAACGAAAAGTCCTGTCGAATTGGAAAAGTAGATATTATCGTCATTATCGAGTGCGACTAACATTCCGTGTGTATCCGCCAGTTCAGCAACTCTTTGTTGTTTATTCTCTTTATAGACATAGACATGTTCCTCTGGGTACGTCGTATAATAAAGATCACCTTTAAAGAACATTTGCCAAATATTATGGGAAGTTTCATCGATATGCACAGCCTTTTTGCTATCATAATCAAACTTGTAAATTCCATCGCTACCCCCTAAATATACTCTATTACCATCACTATCAACAGTATTGGCAAATCCACCATTAATGCCTTCTATTATACCATAATCATTAGATTTGAGATTAAGATACGCTGATGCGAATGTAGTAGTAGTCGCGTGGGTTGAGTAACTAAAAAATAAAGTATTCGTGTTGTAATCAATCGCCAACTGGTATGGACTGCCAACATTTTCTTTCAATATTTCCTTCTGATGGTTAATGTTATGAACGACAACTCCATCACATGTTTCATTGACAGCCCGCGCTTCAATTGAAGCGAAAAACGCCAGCAATATGGGTATCCACATCTGCAATTAAGTAAATATCGTATAACTAAATTTAGTAAAAACAATCATTGGTAATAATATATTCATATACAATTATTTTGTTCTACTTTAAATGATCTCCTTAAACTTAATTGGAATATGTCATCTGAAATTTTCAATTTCTATTTTGAGAGTGCATTATGAAACTATAATCGGCAAAGATAGTATATACAAATCAATGTAGTATGCATAGTATGCATACACATAAACGTATATTATTAAAATAGAGAGTAGAATTTATTACCTTTCTACGTGTTAGAATTTTTGAAACTCAAATTAGAATATGAAAATCCAATGCTATTTGCCTACCTTTTTAAAAAAAATTATAAAAATAATTATAATCTAAAATACAATCTATTAAATGTAATATCAAAATGTAGCGGTTTATTTTATTTGTTTAATAAAATATATTATTATAATTGAATAGATTTACTTACATTTACTCCAGACTACCGGTCAATATCAAGAACTTTACTTAGCTGGCTAATAACGGTAAAATACATACTATACATGTGTGTTATTTGTTCATAGGTTACAGAGGTTATGTGTTATCGTTCTGGCACCAATAAAATTATCATTTATAGTTTACTTATTATGAATTTCTTATTAAAGCATTAATTTATTTATTTACGCTTAACTCTTTATTTATATAAGTTTATACAGAGTGTTTTTGTCATCACCACTTTAAAATGAAACCACAGTTTTAACTTCTCTATAAAAACCTAAAACAAAAGAGATTTTTCCAAATATGAAAAAGTGATTATTTCAAATAAAATAATTAATAAAATTATCGTTGTAAAATAAAACGCCATTTGTCAATAATGACGCACACACACAAACCTATGAAAGCAATAACGCAGCACACGCTTCATTCACGAAATCGAGTCGTAGGTAATGGCGGCGACGTAGAATTGCATAAAATAGAACGAGAGATATTCCTTTCTCGTTCTAGTATATTTTTTGAGCATGAAAAGTTGCACATCGGCAACGCTTATTTTTGTAGTAGTAGGTATTTACGGTATTGGTGTCTATTCGTAACTGCGTCGCACGTAATACAGTATGTATAATAGTGAAATGAAAAAAAAAATCCTACGTCTAAACTGTTGAGGTGTCTTGATTATTTTTTTTAAATATGGGTTTGAAATATTTTACCCTATATGCTGCTCGCGTAAAAGGAGCACTCAGTATATATACATTAGTTTTTTTATTAAATCAAAATGGACAAGAAGTGACGTGACTTCGATGTGAATAATCATTTAAAAACATATGTTCATTATGGTACAATACTAGTCATTGATGTATATAGACATATAGATAAATAATGAAGTGCCCAAAACGAATAGTATAGAAATGTCTTTGGCCGATAATATTATAGTAATTTATAGGGTCATATTTCTCGTGGCGCTCTTCAATGGGGCCTTTGTGATCATACGAGGTATTCTTTCCAGTTACAGTTTATAAAAATCAGTAAAACTACGTAAGAAAGTTACTACTGGTTGGTATTAATATGAAATTTAATATTTTTGGTACATATACATGTAAGACAAGCGAAAAGCATTATACATTGGTCTTCATCAAAAAGTATTAGCAATATGTAAGAAAATTATTATTTGTTATGATATGTGTGCAGCATTTAAACGTTTTTATTTAGCTTGTTTCGTCGTGGTCAAATCTAGTAATTGAGAGTTTTAATATTATAGGGATATCCCCTATATTAATACTATTGGCTTGAAATTTGGTAGATACCATTAATTTAAGTGACAATACAATACACGTGCGGGTACAAAATATCAGCGTTTTTAATCTTTTAAAACACATTGTATCAAAAGAAAAGTCTTGACTAGTAGAATTCAGTACAGTGTAAATAAATGTTTTTTTTAAAATCTATTACATTAATCATATTATTATTTACTTATTTCTTTTATCAGCTTCATGCTGCCGAATAAAGCAGGGTAGGCAGAGGGAGCCTAGTATTAAGACACTCTGTTCCCTACTCTCTACCGAATTTTTCGAGGTATAGCATGTTTAGTGGCGGAATTCAACGCCGAGCTTTTGCCTTGGTACCAGAGTGAAGAAATGAAAGTAAATAAATATTAAGAAATAATCATTTATTTACTTGAGTGGGCGTTGAATCCACAATCGTCGCGTCACAGAGCCCCTTGTGCCCCTGCACCTGCTACTTACTTTTTCGTCACAATAAAACCGTTTAAATAAAAAAATACCTAATTTATTTACATGTATGGGATTGCACACACAAATTTTATGTACACATAGCTTATATATTATTATTTATTTGTTATTTTAACAAAAAAGTAAAATTTTATAAAATACATAGTATCTAAAATTAAATTTAGAGTTATATAATTAAGAAAATTATTTGAAGAGTTTAAAGAATTTTATCTCACTGTTGCTTTGCTCTTTGTAATCGGATAATACTATCTTCAGATGCATATACAATGTTTCCATTGCCGTCAATAGCGACTCCATAAATATCATCTAGTGTAATAAGCTTTTCAATTATTTTTAATTTACCATCTATATAGTATATTTCATTTGGTGTAGAAAAATATAGATTTCCATTTATATCACGTGTAATGCTGTTTAAAACATAATCTCCTAGGAAATTAATGTTACGATCATTATTTTTATAAAATAAACCGGACGAATTCGAAAAATATATGTTATCATCATTGTCTATAGCGACTAACATTGCTTTCGTTTCTTTCAGTGGTGGAAGTCTTTGTGACTGTCCATCTTCATACACATAAACATATTCTTCTGGATAAGTTGTGTAATAAAGACGTTTCTTATGGAACATTTGCCAAATAGCTTGAGTGCTTCCATCAATGTGTTTAGCTGTATTAGTTTTATAATCAAACTTATAAATACCGTCAGTGCCACCTATATAGACTGTGCCAGTTTTCGCGTCAACAGCTTGTGCAAATCCACCAACCACTCCTTCGATTATTTGAAATTGTTTAGATATAAGATTAACATGCGCCGAATTAAATTTTGTATAAGAATCGTTGCTAGAAAAGCTAAAAAATAATGTATTAGTGCTGTAATCCATAGCTAACTGATAGGGACTTCCCAGACCGTCTTTGATTATTTCTTTGTGATGACAAACATTACGAACAATGTGCTGACATTTTTCGCCTGCGTTTGCTTTGCTACCAGAAGCAAACATACATAATATAATTAGTATCCACATCTGGAAGAAATATAATATATATTAAAAAAAATAAATTAACAGATACATCTCAAAACAACTATATAGATATTGTGAAAAGGAAACTTAAATATAAATTATATTAACACGAAATATTATGTAAGCGTTGTGTAGATTTTTGTTTTTATATTTAAAATTAAAAAAAATTAAATTAAATTAAATTAGCTTCACGCTGTATCCCGCACACGGCAGGGTAGGCAGAGGGAACCTAGTGTTAAGACACTCCGTTCCCCACTTTCTGCCGAATTCTGGAGGCATTGCGTGTTGAGTGGCAG
>DWQW01009769.1:0-12686 GCA_018249695.1 Heliconius erato demophoon | reverse complement strand
TGTCTTATGTTATTATCGTACTGGAAATTTTCTGAATGCTGTAGTTAGTATTTCGCTTTTGGCATATAATTTTTTATTCTTAATCATAATAACATGGCTGGGAGTTTAGTGATTTAAAATGTTTTATAAACTTTGCGAATTGACATTATAGTGTTTGTGAAGCTTAATTGTCTGTCTGGCTGTTTTCTTGTGAGGCATAAAAAATATATATTTTAATTAAATCTAGTATTTCATTTCGTATAAACCTTCTTGGAAATACAAAAAGCCTACTTAGAATTTTAAAAATATAAATGCCTCATTCTTTTTCACATGTATTTAATTTAATTTAATCTAAGAATTGTGGGATGAAGAAGAAAAGTTCTCTGATTTAAAATAGAAAGTATTTGGTATCTTTTCTTTGAGCAGCTAAATAAAAATATTTCGCTGAAATGTATTAGCTAATAATATTCTTATAACCTAAAAAAAATTACAATATTACTACGAAAAAGGATACAAAACTAAGAATAAAAAGCTTCCATAGTATTTGTTTGTAGTTAAACAAACTTTACAGAACAAATACGTATAACTCTGTGAATTGTGCGATAGTGAAATGTAAGGGAACCGTAAAATTCCCCAATGGCTTTCAGGCCAGTTCCATCCACTGTTTCTTTAAACGCTTTCAATAAAAATGCAAATGTACTGTCTACGGCTGTCCGCGAATTGACTAACAAACTACTTATTTCTTCTCTGGAAGATATATAGGAAACTTATATTTGTGGTTTGGGATTTTTAGGGAACTTTAAAAATTATAGATTTCTCATTTACGTATGTAGATTTATGAATTCTTATTATTCGTAAACATAAAAAAAACTGAAATGTTATGTTTTTTTGCATTTTTTCCATTAAGATATCTACGACAAATACAAAACATCACCATTTTCGTAACGCCTTAAGTATCATTCTATATTCTTTACATTTTTTAGTATCCAATCTAAAACGAAGATAAAATTAGAAATTACATACATAAACTACTACTTAAGTCAGTAATAAAGACTTAAAAAACAAAATAAAATAACATTTTAAAGTTTGAAGTGAGAGTATCTTGAATAAACCGACCAACCACTCTGTAAAACGATTTCTGCAAACAGTATATGAACGAATGCTTATTCAGCATGAAATAGAAATTTTATTTAATATTGGATAATCGCTAAGAGAGACGTCTTAGCTCAATCGTTATTTTAAATAAACTGTCTATATAAATATTTATTATATCCTTATCTTACTCATACATTTGTATTATATTATCAGATTATATTCTTTTATTTTTAGCTTTACTTTTTATTCTGCATATAGTATAAGAGTAGAAAATAATATTAAGACACTCTGTTCTAAGGTGTCCAGCCGATCTTGAGACACTGCTTGTTGAGTTACCGCACAATTAACGTTTACAGTCAGACGCTATCGCCACTGCGCCATCATGGTCTCAACTATATTACATAAAGTATAAGAGGGAATATCTTCTATATCTACTATACTTTGATATGAATTGCTACGTCGGGTTTGTTTGCGTTTGTGCCAGAGCGAAGATATAAAAATATTAATAAATTATAATTTATTCTCTCGAGTCGAAATTGAACCCAGAACCATCGCCACCCTTGTGCTCCTGGGCCACGACGGCCGGTGTAAAGTTGATAAGACAATAAAACTTGAAACTAATGTAGTAACTTCTTAATATTATCATTTTAACGTGGAAATATGTTTATATATGTATGTGTGTATAAAAGGAAGTGCGACGAGCCCAAACTAAAAAGGTCTACTTAATGCTATTGTGAAGTTCTAGCGGTCGCATGAGGTTAAGTGCGATAGTAAAATTAGTCCTTTTAGCAATGTTAACTATAGAGATATGGTTACGTAGGTACATTTTAATGTTAATCATTAAATATAATATATTTAAGAAATTGTTAATTTGAGCGGCGGCGTGCGGCGTTGAGTTCTACCGCTCAACACGCAATGCCTCCAGAATACGGCAGAAAGTGGGGAACAGAGTTTCTTAACACTAGGTTCCCTCTGCCTACACTGCTGTGTGCGGGTGGATACAGCGTGAAGCTGATTTGATTTTTCTTTATTTGTTAAATTATATAGAAGACTTTAAATTCATTTTATATTAAAAGTCTAAAAGGTTTAAAAAACAGAATATATTTGCAAAGAAAAAAAATGTTACCGAGAACCACAAAATATGGTATATAAAAATCTAATTACGTATGTATATACAATTTTCACTTTTATGAAAATTTTAAATAAAATGGTGTTAATATTAAATGTTTTCAAGACAGCTTTTACGTTATGATCAAGATAAACGATCTCATAAGGGGCCATAAATACGTCATACGCATTTGTTTCATACGTTGGTGCTTCATAAGTTAGTGTTAGAAGTAACAAACGTGACTTTTTGGCTAAAAATTATCAATTAAGCATCGTGCTAAAGTTGCGACGCTTTCTGTGGGATCGGAAGGCGCAGGTTCGAATTCTATTGTAAATTTATATCATATATAAAGTATAAGTTTTTGAAAAGTATAAGTGCGACCATTTACCAAGTTGAAGTTAAAATGTTAGTTATCAGTTATTAGATGTACTAATATCCTTGATCCATCCAAAAAATCACTAGACGTGGTGTAGTTGAGACGTGACCTTGATTCTTGCCCAATTTGTACTGGAGAAAATAATTTTTAATATACATAATATTTCCGTTTCCCAAATAACACAAAATATAATTAAACATAATAGTTTCATAGTTCGTGTTTTTATAAAGAGATCTCCTTCAATCACTATTCACTATAATAGTATACAATTTCCACTATAGATACAGTACAGTACAGTAACTATACGTAAAGTAACGATAAAAGTGTAAGAACATATAATTACGACTAAATATATTCACGAGTGAAGTAACTCTGTCCACAATAATACAACGTAATAATTAATAGTGAATAAATAAATAAATCAGCTTCACGCTGTATCCCGTACACAGCAGGGTAGGCAGAGAGAACCTAGTATTAAGACACTTCGTTCCCCACTTTCTACCGAATTCTGAAGGCGTTACGTGTTGAGAGGCAGAACTCAACGCCGCGCTTTGCCTTGACACCAGAGCGAAGGAATGGAAATATAAATTTAAGTAAATATTTCATCTCCTCGAGTGGGGATCGAACCCACAACCAGTCGGTTTACAGTCACAATTAGTACCCCTGCGCCACGATATAGTATCAGTATATGTGTAAAATTAAATATAAAATTGGAAGTCCTAATGAATATTAATGTTGCATCATGTAAGCCGCGACGTGGGCCTCTCCAGCCCTAAATAAATCACGCTGCGCCCTAAGTATCATCGTTTTGTATCTCTTTTGTACATATTTTCCAAGAGATAGCGCTAAGCCTCTAAGGGATGATTCCACCAGCAGTTAAATAAACGGTTTACTGGCGCCGCGAAGATTAGTCGCGGAATGCACGTTACGCTTAGCTGAGCGGTTTTTTTTTGCTTATCCGTATTGATAAACGGTGTTTTCCTTAATCTGAGAAACAAGATTGTATATTGTTAGATATAAGAAAATCTGTTAAGTGTGAGACGGACTCGCCTACCGAGGCTTCCGATCCAAATTCAGGATTGTAAGTTAACGGGAAGAACAACTTATAAAAAAGTTGGCATTTTCTTTAAAATAACTACTACTATCAAATACCTGTTATTTTTGACTTTTCGGATTTTTCGCTTTATTTGTATTGTTAGTATTCACTTCGTGCCAAATTTCTTAACTGTATATCCACGGGAGTATCCCTTTTTTTTAATCACGCTGTATCCCGCACACATCAGGGTAGGCAGAGGGTACCTAGTGTTAAGACACTCCGTTTCACACTTTCTGCCGAGTTCTGGAGCCATTGCGTGTTGAGTGGAGGAACTCAACGCTGCGCTTTGCTTCGACACCAGAGCGAAGAAATGAAAATATAAATTTAAAAAAATATTTCATTTCCTCGAGTGGGAATGGAACTCACAACCAGTCAATTTTAAAGTCACACTTTGTGTCCCAACGCCACGACTGGATCTGGAGTATCCTATAGGTTTTTAATTGCGGATTTTATAAAAAAACTTACCATAATCTTATATCTTTTGATTGCGTTGACTTAGAAGCTTGATTTTTTTTAAGCTTGAAGGGACCATAGATTAAAAATATGATATTAACTTCAGCGTTATATTTATTTCTACGCAATCTCGATATAAATTGTCTTATCCGACAGGATTTTGCCTTTTAAAAGCAATACGGAACCCTAAAAACACAACGAATTCAATATAGAATTTCTTATATATCAATATCCTTGTACCGAGTGCACTCAATACGTCACTGTTATTTAGTCTATAAATTATTAAGTTAACGATGAGTCGCTCTCGTTATTGCGCAGAACACTCCACGTTTCCAGGAAATAACATTTTCTCCTTAATTACTGTCTGACTATAGCTCACTAATTGCTTAAGTTCTAGGATCTTTTGGCCTCACGGCTAAGTGTCCAAGTATCTTTGGAGTAAAAATTTCTTGAAATCGTTTTGAACTTCCGTGGCCTCATAATTTCTGGATATTATTTGAGTGGACTTTAAAAAGTAGATGTAATGAACGTCTAACTATGAGCTGATATTTTTTTTAGTATTATAAATGGAGAATAATTTTTTAACCAATTTAGGGGAAAAATTATTTATGCTGTATCCCGTATACACGGAAGCAAGCCGGGGAAACCTAGTTTTAAAATTCTCCGTTCCCAACTTTTCACTCATTTTTCACCAAAATGAGCAAATAAAACAAATTCATTCCGCCAATTGGAAGTCACCTATGAAGAACATACACCAAACAAAAGCTTTGCTAAATGTCCACATAGCAGGAAACCTTGGAACCTAGTGTTAAGATATTTCGTTCCCATTAAGACATTCCCCTTTCCTATTTTCCGCCAAATTTTAGAGACATTACGTGTTGATTGGTGGAACTCAATTACCACATGTAATTAATTAACAAAGCTTATCATACAATGAAAAATAAAAAAAAATACATTTAACATTGATTAAAATAATCTCGACTCCATCATTTATTTTGCTTTAGATAGTACTAATTTATATATCACAAGATAATTAGTGAGGTAACTTAATGTAATTCATAAAATACAACTTTCATATAAAAAATATTATTATTTTGCAATCTCGAAATATAAACATGATAATTAAAAAGCATTTATAAAAATAAACAAACATAATAGATACTGACTTCTCCAGTAACAATGAATTAAAAACTTCCGGCAAATAATGTTTCATAGTTGCTTAAACGTGCAGTAGAAAATAAAAGCAAAAAATAAATTAAAGTGGAAAGGAGCTATAAATTTCATTTTAGTTCTACGAACATTCATTTATAAATTGCAGTGGAGATTCAGCGAGTTACGCATCCAAAGGACGCCCAAGCGGGGGTGATGTAAACCGTGAAAAAATACGCAGAGAAAGGGTGCAGGGATGAAAGGGACCGCGTGTCCTAGAAGCATAGCAGGCCAGATGGTTAACATTTTATGCGCAGTCCCGTTGCCTTATTTCACTTGCAGCTAGTTCGTTGTTGGTATCTTTTTTCAGTTATTTTTCAGTCGCATGTTGACCTTTTAACACGTTTTGAATTTTTATTTCGGTTTTTTTAAATTTCGGCTTTTATTAATCAACTGTCATTGAACTAGAGAGGCCAGTCGTGGCGTAGCGGCACGAAGTGTGACTGTAAAACCGACTGGTTGTGGGTTCGATCCCCACTCGAGGAGATGAAATATTTACTTAAATTTATATTTCCATTTCTTCGCTCTGGTGGCGAGGTTAAGCGCGGCGTTGAGTTCTGCCACTCAACACGCAATACCTCCAGAACTCGGTAGAAAGTGGGGAACGGAGTGTCTTAACACTAAGTTCCCTCTGCCTACCCTGCTGTGTGCGGGATGCAGCGTGAAGCTGATTGAACCAGAGTAATTCTTGTCGATTGAAGTGAATATTTATAAGTCCTATCAATCGATTCAATTTTGTCCTTGCTAAATTTTAATTTCCAATGTTAAAATGATTTTCTTAAAATTGATATCCTTAGTTAAGTGTAAGTGATAGTGGCAAATAACTAAAGGCGAGAGCGTTATAACTTGGAAAGCGACCAAATGTCCTCCAGCAACTAGTGTCATATATACTATCAGTTGAACAAAGATTTTAAAGCTTAGAAATCGTGTGTCGCTTATTGGATAAGACCGGAATATAAGACTGTCGATGGGTATAAAGGATCGCCTGGACCCGGAGACGTGAAATGTTCTCATAAAAATGCAAATCTTTCCACAACGTATTGCCATCGGTCGGGGCGCAGTCGGGCAGCGACGTCTCAACTTTTGCGGGACTTGCTCTTTCGTCGAATTAAAATACTTTTTAAGACAGTGTCATTTGTTTGAACTTATTACGTGAGTTACAGTTTTAAGTTGCTTCCTTTGTTGTATTACATTATAATAATCAATATTGACATTTTTGGATTGTTGTTTATATTGATAACATAATTATTATCTGGGGGCACAGCAGTGTGTCTCCACCACAACTTGGTGGAGACATACTGCTGTGCCCCCAGAATCAAAGCACTACCATAACATCCTTTTCTGGGACCATTTTGGCGGATTTTTGAGCCCCTATTTGAGAACCTCTGGATAGATTTAGAGCTTATAAATTATTATTTTTTAGTAAACTATAAGCACACACTAGAACCCCAACATTTTTAACTTGTAGGTCATATAAGTTATGCGAAAGCAACGTTATACAATTTCGACATTAATTCACTCACACACTCACTCACTGATCATCAAAATAGAAGTAGTACTACCCATAGACCTAGAAAGCTGAAATTTCGTTCAAGGGTAGTGTTTAGTGTTCACACAGAGGAGAAACTATTAAATGTATTAACATCGAAGATCTGGAGTAACTGGTGACAGTGATGCGAAACGCTATTATAGATATCAACATACTGCCTTTGTAAAATTTAATCAGTGGATTGGGACTCTTTTTTTGATGTATAAAAAGGAAGGTCTGGAGTATCTGATGAAGAACCTAAGAGTTCGGCTAAACTATAATAGAAATGGAAATGACGCCTTAATACAAGTTATATAGTGTGGTGGGCCTCTTCTATTGATGTACATATGAAAATCTAATATGCCATTATCCCACGTCCCATGTCTGATTTAATTGTCATACCTATCTAATCTAATTTATAGCACTAGGAGCTCAGCTAAACTAATCAAGTATAAACCTGCTGTCTACAAAAAGAAAAAGAAACATCCTTTTAAAAAACCAGCTCAGTGTGGGTGAATCTGTTTGGTTTTCTATAAAAAGTAATGAAATCTCTATATAAGCCAAGCCAATATTTATTAATATAGTTAAATTTTATTTGACTTGGCCGTTGACCTTTATATCAACAAGTAATTATGCTTGAAAACTGTTCAAGGGTTAGGTGCATTTAGAAAAATTCCAACTAATAAAATGAATATCTACTTATTTAGAAAACGTATAAAGATTTTAACGTAGTGGGATGTGAACCCATGCCTCTTGGAAACCGCCCAAAATTAATACTTCATAGACGAATAGAAACTAGTATTTTCTTTTGAACTTTCTAATGGAAACTAAGTTATAGAAATAGAGACCCTTGGAAATGATAGTAGGCCATCATTTACATAGTATTATCCCTTAGCTTATACAAAATTAAAGTGTATATACATAAATAATGCATTTTTTATTAGCTTCACGCTGTATCCCGTACATAGCACACAGGGAACATAGTGTTAAAACACTCCGTTCCCCATTTTTTATCCCCGTTTTTTATGTTTAAAAAATTAATAATTTTCGATCGTCGCAGTTGTCATATAGGAGCCCCATTAATTTTGTCGCGACGCGATGCAGTTGTGGATTCGTTTCCCATTTGGAGAAATTAATTTCCATAATTAAAGAACATAGCGAAATAAAATGATCAGTAACAGATATAAGCCAAGAATAAAAAATAAAATTTGTCAAAAAAAAATGTAATTTATAAGTAAAATGAGACGAAATTTAATTTTATAGCATTATAATTTTTTAAATTAATCTTAAAATGAATTTACCTCGTCATTATAGAAATATGTATAATAATAATTAAAAATGATTTAAAGACTTCAAAAAATGTTTTAAGCTTTTCACAGTAATGGACGATTATTACACCGAAAATTTTCACGATTTTACTTACTACAATTATGAAACGTAATTTCGGTATTCGGGAAAACAAGTTAATTCAAATAATAAAAAAATAAATCAGCTTCACGCTGTATCCCGCACACAGCGGGGTAGGCAGAGGGAACCTAGTGTTAAGACACTCCGTTCCCCACTTTCTGCCGAATTCTGGAGGCATTGCGTGTTGAATGGCAGAACTCAACGCCGCGCTTCGCCTCGACACCAGAGCGAAGAAATGGAAATATAAATTTAAGTAAACATATTATCTCCTCGAGTGGGGATCGAACCCACAACCAGTCGGTTTCACAGTCACACTTCGTGCCGCTGCGCCACGCCTGGCCTCTAATTTAAACAATAAAGTTTTATTAATCGATTCTAGTTAAGTTTTGCTAAGAATCGATGTTTCGCTAAGTTCAATTTAGTTTTTATGGCATCATTCGCGATTACGAGCTCGTAAAGATAATTGACTACAAACAAACACCCAATTGAAATGGGATAAGTAGTTATCTCATTTTCATTGTGCCATAAAAGTTCTGAATAAGCTGCTTATAAACATTAATTACTAGGTTAATACTATTAACATATTTCAGCTTATACATTAGCAACAGTACCTTTGATAATAAACTATAGCTGCTCCCGTTTCTATCCAACCCATTTATCTTGAATATAAATAAAAGTGTAAAAGTGAGTTTGTATAAGACCACAAAGCTTTAAAAGCTTTTTACCCGTAAAGTTGGTAAGATTTTGACCTAAATAATTTTTTATATATAGAACGTTTTTACGTTATCTGTTTGCTAGATCTCGCCTCCAGTTGGGGCGACAATCGCCAGGTTAAGTTAACATTATAACATTCTTTCTCTTAATCTAAAATAAAGAAGGAACGCGATTCGCTAGCGTCTCTCTTCTTAAATCTTAAATAACGGTGGGTGCTAAAAGTAATGCATTAAGTGGAGACGTAAAATATGGAAGTATTCTTCAATTTTTATTCTAACAACGCGGGAGGTTTTAAGGGGCCATAAAAAAGAAACTCTTATAGGATCACTTTCTTGTGTATTGGCATGGTTGTCTGTCCGTCTGCCAAGACCATTTACTTCAAGATCGCGTGGACGTATGAAGCTGAGATTGATATCAAATATCTAGTCTATTCCGTCGAGCACAGTATATAAAATTAAACTACGTCAAATGTCAACGTAACCAAAAGATGCGAGCGTTTATTTATCGCCGCATAAACATAGCCTATAGGATACGTGCGATGGACCAAAAATTATGAAATTTGGCAGCAAGTGAGAACTAAAAAAAATCAGCTTCACACTGTATTCAGCATGAAGCAGGGCAGTAGGCAGAGAGAACCTTGTATTAAGACACTCCGTTCCCCATTATTTTCCGTCGAACTCTGAAGGCATTGCGTGTTCAGTGGTAGAACTAAATGACGCGCGACGACCAAAGCGAAGAAATGGAAATATAAATTTAAGTAAATAATTCATCTCCTCGAGTGGGGATCGCACCCACAACCAGTCGGTTTTACAGTCACACTTTGTGCCCCTGCGCCACGACTGGCCTCAAACAACAATACATAAAAATAAAATTTAGAAATAATAAAAACCAATTTATTTAATTTTTTATGTTTTGATTCTACCTGCAGATATTCATGCAAATGGCAATCAATGCAAATTTAAAAACTTTGCTCAATAAAAAACAATAAAAAAAATATTTTATACTCAATTTTGTATCTGTGGCCAAAATTTCATTGTTTTGAATGAAACCCGAACGAACAGACAGCGCAAATTGCTGGTTGATTTCTAAAACTGTTAATGAAAATGTACAGCAATATTGCAGTAGCATAATAGCAATACAGCTTACTCGATGAATCGTTACCGTCAACGGCTCGAACGTTCCAATTACGATGACGCCAAATATCACTCCGACGCTTTTGTTCAAAACTGCGCACGCTAGAGACTTAACGTTCATTTTTTATTACCAACGAATAAGAAAATTAAAGATAAAATACGACTTTAGGTACGACGCGGCGACGTGCTATACACGACAGCTGCTTTATTTATGCCCTCAATATTTTACAAAACCATAAAACTTTGCCTTTGAAAATAAGAAACGTTTTATCTTAATAGATTTTTAAAATTTCATTTCGGGGGAAACCCCTGTTCTGTTCATTGTAGCGGCTTTCTATATGAAAGTGATAATTCACTGTTATATTTAATATATTAGGCGTACCGTAGATTTACCAGCTATTTAAATATTTCTACCAATACCAGTCACAATGACTGGTACATAAGTGCCTATTAAGGCTTCTAGTCTTTATTCGCTCTTAAATATGACAAAAAAATTAATAATATCAATTGTAATAGATAAATGGATTTATAGACTAGAATATATATATTTGTTAGCCACAATTTCTATATATGTAGATTTTGCTGTGTGTACTTTCCACTTTCACAGCATTTTCATTTTTATATCAGCTTCATGTGATTAATTAGTGTAAACCTACTAAATCAATTTTTAAATTTTTTTCTTATTTTCTTATGACTTTAAAGACGTTTTTTGTCTCCCTTGATAATTTGCTTAATCTTCTGTTAGTAGTTTACAATGTCCGATTTAGCTTTTAAGATTCATATTTAAGCGTTTATAGTTTTTCATATATTTTTTATCGGTATTATATTTCAATGTAAATTTTATAAAATAAAAATTCTATCGGTTAATCAATAAGAAGTAAAAGAGTTGCTGTTAACTTAAGTCAGTAGAAATTAAGTGAAAAAATATCACGATAGGTATATACATCTTATCAACTTCACGCTGTATCCCGTATACAGGGTAGGCAGATTGAACCCAGTGCTTAGACACTCCGTTCCTCATTTTTCTTTGAATTCTGGAGACATTGCTTGTTCAGCTGTGGCATACAACGCCGCGACACCAGAGTGAAGAAATGAATATATAAACTTTAATAAATGTTTAATTTCATGGAATGTACATCCTTATAGATAAAATTAAATTATTTCTAAGACGTTATTGTTTTAATTAATTATTGTTTATTAATGTTTTGTGTTAATTTTGACGTTTTTAACGTGTTATTCCACGAAAAGGAGAGAAAAATACTTATTAAGAAAGTGTACAACAACAATGAACGTAGCGGGATTCGAACCCGCGCCCCTTAGACGGTCTTCAAAAGGCGCGGGTTCAAATTCGCGCGTTTTATGAATGAGTATTATTTTTAATTTATTTATACAAATAGTACTTAAAAAACATTTCAGAACAATAGGTGTTTTACTAATGAATATAGAGAAGTGGAATTTTCAGCAGCTACGTGTGAAATTTAAGGTGTACGGGCGTTCGTAATTTTCTCCACTGCGGCGTAATTGTGGTCGGACAGTTAATACCTATCGCAAAGTTTTTGTAAGGACTCGGCGCTCGGCCATATAATGAAAATGGACTTTCTAACTAATTTTCATTGAAGTTCATGTAATTTACAGGTTTCTTATATTTATCTTTCTACATACATATTCATTATTCTATACAATTCTGATCACGCTGTATCCCGCATCATGGTAGGCCAAGGAAACCTAGAGTGTCTTATAATTCGTTCTCCATTTTCAGCCGAATTCTGGAGGCATTGCGTGCTACTAGCGGCCATGCCACGCTTTGTCTTGACACTGGAGCGAAGAAATTAAAATATTAAATATTTTATTTCCTCCAAAGGGGAATCGAATCCACAACCTGCCACGTACAGTTACACTTTGTGATTTCTTGTTCTTTTTTGGGTAGACATGCCTTACTAAACTTTGCCTTACCTTACATATTTGAATGCCACGAGAGATGATCGAACCCACAACTATTACTCACTTTAGGTATTTAATATGCTTCTGGCTAAAATTATATATATACTTACAGTTACACAATAAATAATAATTTGATAAGATAAGGGTTTCTTATTAACTTTTTTAAAGCGTTCCACGATTGGTAAAATAAAATACTTATTAAAAAAACGTATAAGATTTGAACGTGGATTTGAACTGGCGCCTCTTTGAAAATCGTCCAACTAAGCCAACAATTGACAAGCACTAACCAACTAAGCCATACGTTCGAAATTCTTATACGTTTGTTACAACTTACTGGTATATATATACTAGCGGCCCGCCCGCGGCTTCGCCCGCTTAAGCTACATGATTATTAATCTAATAAACAGAAATGACTTCTAATATGATTTTTAGTACTTTAATCTCTATATATAATAAGACAGTAAAAATATTTTGTCTGTACATTTAGTAATTTTGACAGAAATGGATAGAGGGACACTTTAAAAGACTAATAGAAAGCAAAAAGATTTTTTTTGAATTTCTTGTCTGTCTGTCTGTCTGTCTGTCTGTCGACATATTGTTGTCCGCATTTTTCTCTGAAACTACTGAACCGATTTACTTGAAAATTT
>DWQW01009768.1:0-12687 GCA_018249695.1 Heliconius erato demophoon | reverse complement strand
ACTGTCGCCTCAAGTTGAGGAGAAACGGATTTAATGCCGGGAGCTTTACATACATACATGTCTTCATAATAATCGTAATTGCCAAAACCAGACCCGAACTAGGACGCGCTGACTAATACGTTTTTTTTTGACTACTACCAGCTCGACACGGTGCCGTTAATTATGTTAATAACAGATTTTGATTTGCTAGTACTGTAATGGTTGACACTTGTGTTCTTCAAAACGTAAATATGAAACAAAGCTTTTAGTTGTAATTTACACATTTTTTTTATCAGCTTCACGCTGCATCCTGCACACAGCAGGGAAGGCAGAGGGAACCTAGTGTTAAGACACTCCGTTCCCCACTTTCTGCCGAATTCTGGAGGCATTGCGTGTTGAGAGGCAGAACTCAACGCCGCGCTATGCCTCGACACCAGAGAGAAGAAATGGAAATATAAATTTAAATAAATATTTCATTTCCTCGAGTGGGGATCGAACCCACAACCAGTCGGTTTTACAGTCACACTTTGTGCCTCTGCGCCAAGACTGGCCTCACATTTACACATTTTGTTTTATATATATAAGTATATAAAAAATAAATATCCTTTACAAGTATACAATATATCTATGGGATAAACATCAAAAATTAAGTTGCAATTTTTGTTAATTAAAGATACTTTAAAATCATATAAAAATGTAAATAAAATTTTATCAGCGTATTTTTGCAATTGACGACTTCTTAACTGTTTGTTGTAGTCTCTTTATAATAAAATTTGTTTTATATTGTTTGTAAGTATTATTAAATCTTAAAAACTGCGACCAACCAATAAATGGTTGGTCGCAGCTTTTAAGATTTAATCAGTGGCATATAGTGAGCATGTCGGTTTAATACCATGAAACGTGATTCATGCCTCAAAATCATCTTGCCCAACGGATTGCTCATAGACTTAAAAAAAATCAGCTTCACGCTGTATCCCGCACACATCAGGGTAGGCAGAGGGAACCTAGTGTTAAGACACTCCATTCCCCACTTTCCGCCAATTTCTGGAGGCATTGCGTGTTAAGTGGCGAAACTCAACGCCGCGCTTTCCCCTCGACACCAGAGCGAAGAAATTGAAGTATAAATTTAAGTAAATATTTCATCTATTCGAGTGGGGATCGAACCCACAACCAGTCGGTTTTACAGTCACACCTCGTGCCGCTGCGCCTGGCCTCATAGATTTTCATTGTCAATAACTTGTTTTTGTTCAATGCAATTACGTTTGGGCCACAAGAAACTCTTCTACGAAATGTAGAGTAACTAGTGATGTACCTACAACTAAATTATCTCTTTATTCGAGGAACGTGATGTCAGAATTACTAAATATAGATCATAACTATTAACAGGGCTGTCAACAAATTGAAAACAATTGTGATTCAATATTTAATTGTGAATGAAGTGGTTTAATGTTTAATTATATTTGGTTTTCGTAGAAATCTTATAGTAGTCTTTGTTGTTGTTCTTTATATTATTATACCAGTTTACCTCAAAACGTCAATCGTGGCGCAGTGGCACAAAGTGTGACTGTAAAATCGACTGGTTGTGGGTTCGATCCCCACTCGGGGGATGAAATATTTACTTAAATTTATATTTCCATTTCTTCGCTCTAGTGTCGAGGACAAGCGCGGTGTTGAGTTCTGCCACTCAACACGCAATGCCTCCAGAATTCGGCAGAAAGTGGGGAGCGGAGTTTCTTAACATTACTTTCCCTCTGCCTACCCTTCAGTGTGCGGGATACAGCGTGAAGCTGACTGGCTGACTGACCTCAAAACGAAGTCTGATTGTTGGTAAAATCTATTAAAGCTTCAAAGTAAAGTTTTTTAAAGTTTTTATTTGCAATCTAACGATTATCCATATGTAGTGTGTTCCGCCATCATAATTTTTCATCCAGACTAAACAATGGATATGGAAATAAGTCTCTCATGTCTAGACATCTGACAGTCCCGACTATTAAAAAGTAATTTATCAACACATATCTTTCACTTCAGAGACCATAGTGGCGCAGTGGCACAACCGTGTGATTGTAAACGCGACAGTTGTGGGTTTGATTCTAAATAATATGATTTTTTTAAGGAACTGAAAATTTTAATAAATGATAACTTATACTATATACTTCCCCTAAGTGGGAATCAAATCCACAACCGTCGCCTTAGAGTCACATGTTTGTGCCGCTGCGCTGAGATCGCCTTAGTATAGGGAAAAATAAGATTATATTTTACTATTCCACACTTTATAGCAATATTGAATTATCTTCCATTATTCATTTATCGAATAACTTCAATTGATGTTGATAGCGATCCTATTATGGGTTTAATTGATGCAAGTTTCTGTACAATACGTTAACTGTGTACATTTTATTTTACAAAAGTTGAAATAATTACAATTTTTTTACAAAAAAAAAACGATTTCCACTGGATTCCATAATCAGAACCAAACCAAACTTTTATCAAAATACCCTTGAATACACTCAAAAAAAAACGAAATATCGAAATCGGTTGACGTGATATTGAGTTCGTCCATTTGTCGCGTACATATTTAATGCAAATTTAAGGCTAATGAGATTTTCTCATGGATACCATTCTCAGAAATAGACCAAAATAAAATGGGATGATCACACTGGAAGCACCAGCTTTCAAATAAAAAAAGAATCGTCAAAATCGATTCACCCAGTCAAAAGTTCTGAGGTAACAAACAAAAAAAATACAGTAGAATTGATAATCTCCTTTTCTTACAGAAGTCGATTAAAAAACAGTTACACATTACACTAACGTTATAAAAACAGTATAATAAAAATTACGTATACTTATTTAGAAAACGTATAAAAATTTGAACGTAGCGGGACTCGAACCCCGGTTCGAACCTGGTCGGTTTCCAGGAGGCGCGGGTTCGAGTCCCGCTACGTTCAAATTTTTATACGTTTTCTAAATAAGTATTTTTCTTTACTAAGTGTAGAATAACACTTTAAATATGTTTAAAAATTACGTATTTTTTTATAATATTACAAGACTTCGAATAATTCATAATTTTTATTATATTAAAAAACCTAATTATGTTTCTAAGTATTTATTTGAATTTTTTTTTGTAATAACTTCCCACAATTATTTAAAGCAACACGCTTATATACGACGAAATATGTAATCGAACACGTATTGGATAGCCTTAAAGAACTAGACCAAGGCTGCAGTTCTTATTGTCTCGCAAATTTTCCCGTTTGAATTTATTGAGGCTATCAGGAGATGACTTGCGTATGAGATCAGCGCGTTGGCGGAGCGTCTGTCCTGTCGCCACAGCAATTGTCACATCCTTAGGATCTATGGATCTATCCTTGTGTTTAGTGAATACGTCTGTTTATTCTGAGTAGTTTGGAGGGTTCAAATTCAAGATTTATTATTTATCTAACCAAAGAAGCGATTTCTAAGCTGTACGGTGAAAAGTTTTTGCGTTTCTTGGTTTTTATATAAATTTATTTGAGAATCGTTTGGATTAGTTAAATAAACATACTTATGAGGCCAGTCGTGGTGGCACATAAGCGTGCGACTGTAAACGTGACAGGTTGTGGGTTCGATTCCCAATCGGGAAATGAAATACAAGCAATACCGCCACAAATCAGCGAAAAGTGGGGAACGGAAAAGTCTTAACATTAGGTTCCCAGGTTCCATCTGCCTACCATACTAAGTGCGAGATACAGCGATAATAAATAATAACATATTTACCATGATTAAATAAGGCAATCGAATTTTTTTGTATATGTTAGTTAGCTATAGGTATGTAGGTTACCTATAACCCAAAACAAACAGTTATATTTATACAGAAGTCCGTTTACTGATTTGTCAACACCCCATAAAGGCCTGAAGCGAGTCATGTTATTCGGGGAGCAAAGCTCCGTTAATGAAAGCCTCGGTAATGTAAAAAAAACAAAGATTTTTTGCGAAATTAAAAATTAAAGCTGCATCTAAATTTAGTTCAGGGCGATAAAATTTGAATATGAGTTCATATTTAGCAATTAGTTTGTTTATTATGTTACGAGATATATAATTTTTTGTAATTTTCTTTTTTTTAAAATTATTTTTAGTTATGAGTTACGAAGCCAGTCGTGGCGCAGCGGCACGAGTTGTGACTGTAAAACCGACTGGTTGTGGGTTCAATCCAAACTCGAGGAGATGAAATATTTACTTAAATTTATATTTCCATTTCTTCGCTCTGGTGTCGAGGCAAAGCGCGGCGTTGAGTTCCGCCACTCAGCACGCAATGCCTCCAGAATTCGGCAGAAAGTGGGGAAAGGAGTGTCTTAACACTAGGTTCCCTCTGGCTACCCTGCTATGTGCGGGATACAGCGTGAAGCTGATAAAAAAAAAATAGTTATTGTCTTGTATATGTTGCTGATTTCTAGACAGATGCTGTTGTTGATTTAAATTATGTTAAAAATTATATTATTTTTCTTGTAGAAAACTAAAGAAGAAAACTTTGTATATAAAATTGCATGAACCAAAATATTTATTCATACATATAATATACGTCTTGATTTATTCATACAACACACTCCAATCGCCATAGATGCACCAAAATATTTTAAATATATAATTTTATTATACATTTAAATATGCACTGCTTAAATCAACTACGGTTCCTAATTTGGTGGTCATTGTAATTCTAAATTTGCACTTTATATCGTTATTGTGGTATAAATATTAATAGGTTTTTAACATATTATGTTCCATACGCCTATACGTATTTTTTATTGGCCAATAATTATGAATCTGTTTGACATACATAATAAAAAAATGTGGAACGTTATTTTATGCTTAATTAATAAATAAAATCAAATCAGCTTCACGCTGTATCCCGCACACAACAGGGTAGGCAGAAGGAACCTAGTGTTAAGACACTTCGTTCCCCACTTTCCGCCGAATTCTGGAGGCTTTGCGTGTTGAGTGGCGGAACTCAACGCCGCGCTTTGCCTCGACACCAGAGCGAAGAAATGAAAATATAAATGTAAATAAATATTCCACTTCCTCGAGTGGGGATCGAACCCACAACCAGTCGGTTTTACAGTCACACTTTGTGCCTCTGCGCCACGACTGGCCTCAATTAAAAAAAAAAAAGTTTTGTTATAAAAGAACTTGCTCAACATGCTTATGTAAGTTGGTAGTAATATGTTAGGTATTCATTCGGTTATGCGTGGCCTTGAACTTGTCATTAAATGTCAATTTCGTTGGGCCTTGGATTTTTTATACGTAACGAATACTAATCATCATGGACACAGGACGAGGAAAGCAGGTTAGGTTAGCCCATCCCAAAATAGTCTGGTTATGGTGGGTCCCCAGAATTTTTGAACCAAAAAAATTAAGGGAGAAAAATCAAAAAAAAACTACGCAAAAACAACTACTTAAGGTAAAATTGAGAAAGCTTAGGATAATTTTATTTAATTGTATTTTTTTATTTTATATTTTAATTTGAATGAATATGAACCACAGCAAGAAAAAATATTCACGTTGGCATTAATTTAGTGTTGCGATACTCGGTAAAATATTTCACGAATTGTTTTTCTTTTGCCGGAACTCAACGCCAACGCAACGTTGTTAGCAGAGTGAGAAAATGAAAATATTTCTATCCAATTCATTCAACGGGAATCGAACCCGCAACCGCCACGTTAATAGGTTGTGCCACGACGCCCTCTAAAATATATTTTTAAGTAAGACTTTTTATTTTCATTCCGGCGCGACTAGAAATAAGAACTTCTAAGGGAATTTTAAAGTGGAATGCTTGAAAATGTAACTTCTTACTGCAATTGCAATACAATGACCTGTTTTACTTGAATAAAATCTGTGTGTCTTTTAGCCAAAAAAAAAATTAATAAAAAGAAACTTGTGATTTTAATTTGACATATTTGTTATCTGGGTTCCCAAGTTCCCTCTGCTTACTCTGCAAGATACAGCGTGAAGCAAACTTTATGTTTTTGAAAAAATAACTTTTTTCAGAAAAAGAATTGTAAAAACAGTATAAAATATTTAATAAAAAATGTTATTGAATACTAGCGATGCCTGCAGCTTTGTCTGCATGGAAAATATATTTTTTTTATTTTATTTTATTTATTTTTAAGGGAAACATACAGTACATTAAATATATTCTAAATAAAACAAACATTAAATGTTAAGGGATTTTTATCAAAGTAAATCATAATTTTTGAGTCCTATTACCTTAACAATATTCTCCATAATATATTTTTTCCTATATCTTTCCTTGTACAGGTAGCTAGATATCAGTAATTTTTTTATAAATATTAATTTCTATTTGCTTTAATAATTTTACAATTTTCTTTGGATTTAGTAGTCGATACACGTTGCACTTGCAGTGGCAGAGAATGTACCGCAAACAAGGCGGTGAAACTATGAAATGGGAACGAAACCATTCGCTTTATTTATTTTGGATTTCCGGGGGTCAATTAAATTTTTTTCTTTTGTTTATTGTTAGGCAACTTTCCGATTTGTCACGAATTAGGGCTTATTGTTTAAAGTTTTTCACATTTTCATATTATGAATAAATCAATGTAGGTGTAAAAACTTAGATTTGTATCTATGTATGTTATAATGATGTTTGGAAATAAATATTTAAAATTAGTCTTAAAATAATACCACGCTTCATCCATATTCATTTAGGAATGAAAAATATATATACACTATAATATTGTTCAACAAATACTTACTTTGTAAAATTTCACAAATATTAAGTAATTTGCGATATTTTTCAAGGTTTTTAGAAATTTTGTTTACAATCACTATACAACCCTGACTGGCTCGGGGGCACTAACGTACGACAGGAAACGCGACAGGTTGTGGGTTGAATTCCCTCACAATGAAATGAAATATATAACATTTTTCTTTTCCTCGCTCTGATACCGAGGCAAAGCGCGGCGTTGAGTTCTGCTTCTCAACACGCAATGCCTCCTAAATTATCGGGAACGAAGTGTCTTAATAGGAACCAAAGTTCCAAGTCCCAAGTTCCCCCAGCGTGAACCTAAAAAGGAACAAGATATTTACTTCATATTTAATGCCATCACAATTACTATACCAACAATTTAAAAAGAGCACGATGTATTCCTTACATTTGGACGGCCGTAACGACTTTAATGCCTTTAAAAGCTATATGCCCACTACATTTACCAAAGTACCAGTAAACCGTTACAGTTTTAATGCCGCTTTCATAAATATAGCACTAACTACTTATATATGAGTAATGCTTGTATATTTCTCACGGCACTCGATCGAATACATTGTAGTATACAGTACAAAACATTTAAAACGAGTCAGTCATTCAAATTTTTAAGTAAGACTATTTATATATAGTCGTCAATCATCCAGATTTGTTCCGGTCATAGGCGCCTCGCCCGAAACGTAACTGGGTTATTACTTATTTAAAAAACTTATAAGAATTTGAAGGTATCGGGACTCGAACCCGCGCCTCCTGGGACCAGGTCGGTTTTCTAAATAAGTATTTTTCTTTCCTAAGTGTGGAATTATTGACACTTTAAGAAATGGTAAAAAAAATACTTATTTAGATAACGTATAAAAATTTTAACGTAGCGGGACCGACCAGGTCGGTTTCCAGGAGGCGCGGGTTCGAGTCCCGCTACGTTCAAATTTTGATATGTTTTCTAAATAAGTATTTTTCTTTCTTAAGTGTGGAATGACACTTAAAAAAATGTAAAAAAAAAGTAAGTGGGTTAATTTGTTTTACGACAGATTTATTTATGACTTTCAAAGAAGGGTGTAATTAATGGTGAGTGTGAATAAGAAAAGCGACCTTCGACTCATTACGTTTTCACCTTACTTATGGGACACGTTGAGGTAATTTGAGAGTGATAAATATTTAAATAAACTTAAGTAATTTGTTGAGTAGTGGATTTTTTTAATTAAATTAATATATTAGTAGGGAACAGAGTGGCTTAACAAGAGGTTCCCTCTGCCTACCCTGCTGTGTGTGGGATACAACTTGAAGCTGATTTATTATATTAGAAAACAGAAAGAGTTCATTTATATAATATTTTATTTATATAAAATTTCGTATTCCAAAAAATATACGTATAAAATATATACATAAATATATTTATCAATAGCTAATATTATGATACATATATAATATAAGCTACAGATAAACACAAGACACACGTCAGCGTGTACAACCAAGTAAAAAGATGGAAACGCGCAATGTGTATTTAACACAAACCATTTCAAGCTACTTTATAATTCATAAACCAATTAGTCTACAATTCTACACGCTTGAAACTTAGCGCATTTGTTAACACCCCAGCTTGTTAAATAAATTTTAAATTTCAATATTTTTTTATACGTTTTTTATAAATAATATTTTTTATTAGATTTGGTTATTTTCTCCACCAGGCACCAAACCAAATATTAATTTAGTAGTACAGTACAAACTGAAAGTACACTAACTTACAAATACAATAACAAAGATACGTAACAAATTGCCGATTAAAATTTATACCTCGAATTTAATCCCGAATGAAAACAGAACTCGGCACTCATATACATGTCTAATTCTTTTTGTCTGCAAGTCGAGAACATTTAACTTGGCTCTCATCTCACATTTTAGTTTTTTATGGAATAAATATTTTAAATCGGTCACATGCTAAGTGGAACATTAAAAATTACATCACAAAGTAAAAATGTGCACATTTACTAAATGGAAAAATGTATGTTAAAGGAAAACGAGAAAATTACAATAATAGTTTTTCTTTTGTTACCATTATCAAAGGACCACATAATAACGGGTTATTATGCTCGTGTGTGATCGCGTGACCGCTTTAAATGTTATTCTGTTAAATTGATATCTTTTCACTTCCCCCATGGAGGGGGACTTATCTTGATTTATTACTGGCTTTAATAAGAAACAAAATTATTAGACGTCTACGCGTTTACGTGAAACAGGTAGTAAATCAAGGATTCATCTAGCTATGTTTATATTTAAAATCACGTTTACTGTTTATGGAATTTAAGTTATAATTTTAAAGATCTGACTGTTCGAAGACCATTCGGGAAAAATATTATATATTTGTCAATTAATCTAGAAAAGATTTACTTTTTTGTCAATTTTTTTACAAAATATGCAACATAATGTACCTAGTATTTGAAGCAAAGTAGAGCGGTATAAGGACTATGTAGTTAAAATTGTTTTATTTGATAAAAACATTTAAATGTTAATTACATATTTAAATGTGAATGTAATGTTAATAAAAATATTTAAATGTTAATTAAATATTTTTATTGAAAACAGTTTAACGTAAAAAATAATATTATAAATTCACTTTCAGTTACTAAGATATGATATCACAACAAATTTACATAATAACATGTCTCATTGGCGAAAGTTAAAAATATATAGGACTGATAGCTTATCAACAACAACTTGCTTATTAAAATTGACCAATTTTTAAAGGTAATAACACCGATATGTCCAAGTTGAGTGTGAAATTACGCGAACGCAGACAAGAGTTTTCTTATAGGGCTGGAGAATTGTTAATATTTATTTATTTAGATATCGGAGAAGCCAGTCGTGGCGCAGGGGCACAAGCGTGTGACTAAAAACGCGACAGGTTGTGGGTTCAATCTCTACTCGAGGAAATTAGTTATTTAATATTTTAATTTCTTCGCTATGGTGTCGAGGCGAAGCGTTAAGTTCTGCCACTCAACACGCAATGTTTCCCAGTATTCGGCGGAAAACGGGGAGCGGAGTGTCTTAACACTGCTGTGTGCAGAATACAGCGTTAAGCTACAAAAAAATCATATTTTTAAAATATTTTGTAAAGTAAATGTAATATTTGATTACCACATGCCCCGCGCTCTACAGCTACCATTTAAAAAATATATATGACTTTAATTTTTAATGCGATCGCGTTTAACGTATCAAGAAATATGCAACGTTCGATTTTTATTAATAATATTAATATTAAATACAACCCTGATCCAAGTGCTCGCAGGCCTCGACACACATCGCCTCGTACACCGTGACCTAAGCCTGAATAACGGGATGCACTTGACTTTCAGTGTTTATTATCCAAATTATAATGTTTTTGACATTATTGAGCTTACTTTTAATGGATTATTTTTATAATATATATAATATATATATATATATATATATATATATATATATATATATATATATATATATATATATATATATATATATATATATATATATATATATATATATATATATATATAATATTATGAAATTAACAACGATATTAGAGGCCAGTCGTGGCGCAGCGGCACGAGGTGTGACTGTAAAACCGACTGGTTGTGGGTTCGATCTCCACTTGGGGACATGAAATATTTACTTAAATTTATATTTCCATTTCTTCGCTCTGGTGTAGAGGTTAAAACGCGGCGTTGAGTTCTGCCACTCAATACGCAATGCCTCCAGAATTCGGCAGAAAGTGAGGAACGGAGTGTCTTAACACTAGGTTACCCCGCCTGCCTACCCCGCTGTGTGCGGGATACAGCGTGAAGCTAGTTCCATTTTTAAATAAGGATCAAATTTAAATGTTTAATACAAATTAATGTTCAACAAAAAATATTTTATGTATTTTGTAATAGACTAGGTATATTATAAAATTTGCAAAAAAATCTTAAGATTTAAATTCTATACTCTTGAGAAAGAAAACTGAGCGTAGGTTTCTTTATAATCGGCACGTGCCTGGTTTCCGATATGCTGCGTTTAGTACCTATTTACGCTGTTTCCAACAATGGAAAGTAGTAAATAAAAATTCACTTGTATAAAGAAACATGAATTTTATATTTCCTAAATTGAAATAGTTTTTTTTTAATTCTATTTGAAATAAAACGATTTAATTGTTTTTTTGTATACCCGTGATCATGGACATACTGTTCGAAAAAGACACACAAAAGTTGAAAGACACGACAGTGTTCGAACATGGGCTTTCCAAAAATATAAAATATATTTTTTAGCTTTACGCTGTATCCCGCATGAAGCAAGGTAGGCAGAAGAAGCTTTATATTAAGACACTCCGCTTCCCACTTTCCGCCGATTTCTGGAGACATTGTGTGATGAGTGGAGGAACTCAACACCACGCTTTGACTCGATACCTGTGAACAAAAATGAACATATTAAATTTTTAATTTCGTCGAATGGGAGTCGAACCCACAACCTGTCACGTTTACAGTCGTACGCTTACGCCCATACGCCACGACTGGCCCATGTATAAAATTCCCATTTTTTTACTTTCTCAATAGATTTTGTAATTCAGCTTATTAATTAGCAGTCTTCTATTCCAAGCATATTTCCTTACATGCGAACTAAAAACGCCTAGCAATTAAAACTAATTGACTTTTGTCAAGAACTAAATTGGCCGGTGTCCGCAAATGTTAGCCAAGTTTCAGATTTAAATGTCTACATGAATCTGACATTGCCGGATGGTTTGGTCAATATAACAATTGAATTTGTCCCGTTCAGTACCTACTAGTTAGTACGTAATTGTGCCTTAGTTAAGCTAATGTGGCGTGTCCCGTTTCCCCGCAGGTCGGCTAACCGGTGTTCTAAGGATTTTTAGCTTTACACGCTGTATCCCGCACACAGCAGAGTAGGCGGAGGGAACGTAGAGTTAAACACTCCCCACGTTCCCCACTTTCCTTCATGCTCTGGAGGCATTGCATGTTGAGTGGCGGAACTTTAAATTAAAATCGTTTGCAGACCATATTTAGGCTTCTGCAGACCACTGGTGGTCCGCGGACCACTGGTTGAGAACCAGTGATTTACCTGATCGAATCGAATCGAATCAGCGATTGTATTAGGTTGATAATGATGCATGTGGTAAAATGTTGAACTTACTATCTTACGTTTATCATATTCAATACTAAAAGTTCAAGGCCGTCATGAGTTCGTTATCACTCGGAGGAATGAATTATTATTATTTATTAATATTTTCATTTCTTCGCTCTGGTAGTAAAGTAAAAGCGCGGTGTTGAGTTCCGCCATTTAACACGCAATGCCTCGCAAATTCAGCGGAACTTGGAAAACAGAGTGTCTTAACACTAGGTTCCATCTGCCTACCCTGGTACATGCCACAGTGTTGTTGATCGCTATTGAAAATATCTTAATAAAATTTAGTTCTTTTTCCAAGTATATCCGTTTTTGGGTGTAAATAAGTCCTTTTAAGAAAGCTGAGATCTGATCTTATCTCGTTAAGTTACTTTGGGGCCACACTATTGTCATGTCGCAACGTCAGCTGTCAGACGCACACGGGAGACAAGCAAAGTGCGATCCTAACTATAGATATTGATGTCAGCCATTACAATATTTAGTTGACATATAGAAAAATGTCGTTATATTTAATTAAACATTACGTAATTATTTTTTCAAGAATAAACTATAGAGAAAATATTTTTAAAATATAAATATTTGTTACATTATGATTATTTGCTATCTACTTTGAATTTGTTTACTGAATTTTATATTTATTGCTCCATCTTTTAACAAGAGGCCAGTCGTGGTGTAGGGGCACAGTGTGACTGTAAAACCGAGTGGTTGTGAGTTCGATCCCCACTCGAGGAGATGAAATATTTACTTAAATTAATATTTCCATTTTTTCGTTCTGGTGTGAAGTCAAAGCGCGGCGTTGAGTGAGCGGC
>DWQW01009767.1:0-12687 GCA_018249695.1 Heliconius erato demophoon | reverse complement strand
CACAGAAAAACATTGGTGTAAGGGCGGCCTTATCACCGCAGGTGATCTCTTCCAGGCAACCCCTACAGTAAAAAGATCATAGAACACAGGATTTTAGGTTGGTGTACAAATGAACTAATTATCTATAGTAGACTTACTTAAAAGTTACATGCTATATGTTACATAATAATTTACTTATATAGGTATATAATAAATACATAAGAAAAAAATAATAATAATAAATAATTAAAATATAAACTTACATAAACGGTAATTACATACATACAAGTACATATTATAGAGAAAGGAAATAGTTTTTGACGCGACGCTTAAATATGCTAACAGACTTAGCCGCTCGTATATCACGCGGAAGCGCATTCCAAAGTACAGCAGCTTTAACGGTAAAGGAGTCTCCATATGTTTGAGTGCGGCTAATTGGTAATTTTAATCTATTATCGCTGAGTGATCTGAGATTGAGAGAATGGTTGGAGCCGAGAAAACTAAACCTAGTTTTGAGGTACTCTGGGGTGTAGGGATGGAACAGGATGGTGTAGAGGAGTGAAAGTATGTGGAGATTCCGCCGCTGCCTGATAGTGAGCCATTTGAGTTGGATCCTATGCTCTGTAATATGGTCAAATTTTTTTAACGAAAATATAAACCGGATGGCCATATTTTGTAAACGATCCAATTTGTTGAGGAGAATTTGAGGGAGATCACAACAGCAAGCATCGGCGTAATCAAGGAGAGGAAGAAGAAGAGTCTGGGCAATGGATATTTTGGTTTTTATTGGAAGGAGTTTTTTCCATCTTCTCAATCGGCAGATCACAGCAAAAAAAATTCTGCTTACCTCTGATATGTGGGGTTAGTTATAAGTTATTACTTTATAAGTTGTTTTAAAGTTCAAAAAGCGCATAAAATTGTTTATTTTTATAAAATATTACTGAGTAGTACCATAAAATGAGTCTATCGCTTATTTTTTAGGCAACTTGGTTCAAAGTTATTAATATTTACAAGATTTTATTTATTTGCCGTGTCATTATGTGTGTTAATGTAAGTTAAATCTTGCAATCTTAACTTGATCCACTTCCCAGTGTCTGATGAGCTGAAAGGATTACGATTTTAGTTCTGATGACAATGATGAAATAAAATATTAATATTGTCGATATTCCAAAATGGTGGAATATAATTTTTTGCACAATTGACCTAATACGCATACCAAATGAAAAGGAATAACTTAACCTCACTTACCATTTACACTGATCTTGCATTCTGTCTTTTCTTCGTCCCTTTCAAAAATCAGAACCTTTTTTTCGCATTCAGGCTTAGGCCATTATTTTCACTTTCTTTCAGTGATGACTAATTACTGCAACTCGCATTCTGATGATGCAATAAGCGCTGCATCATCTGCGAACAGCAGGCAATTCACATTCAGGTCACCTATTTTCACTCCATATCACTTTGTTTCACTCCTTGGAGACAACTATCCAAATACAAGTTGAACAACCAAGCTGACATGGCACAACCTTGTTTAACACCCGACCGGATGTCAAACCAGGGCGACATGCCAGTTCCTACTCGCACGCAGGCTGAGTGATCTCTGTAAAGAGACTTTACAGCCTGCAGCAAGGGTCCGCTCACATTGTACCGGGGTAGTATCTCCCATAATTTCGCTCTAACAACTCTGTCAAATGCCTTTTCCAAGTCCACAAAAGCACAGAAAACTTTTTGGTTAACGGCCAAAAAATTTTCCGTGATCATGCGGAGGGAAAAGATCCATACACCTTCCAGGTACAGTTCCAGATCTAAAGCGTCCTTGGGCCTCCCACAATAACCTTTCAAAACTTTCTGGCATAAAAACGGTTGATTTGTATAATACACTATGAAAAAAAATTTAGAAAGCTTGTTTTTTAAAAGGTTTTTGAGTAATATTTTATTATGCTTACCAATTGAATTTCCCTTACTTCGAAACAAAATCAAATTGTTGTATTGTATACTTAACATCCCATTTTGATTTCGCTTGTGTGTCCCGGTGATCCGAAACATGCCACCGGGACGTACAAATGTCCCGTTTTTCAGAATGGCACTTTTCACGACGACCATCACAGTACATATTTAAAAAAACGAAAGTACTCAATTATTTATGAAAGTGTCAATTATATCTGAAAAAAAAAACGAAAGCACCTCTAAAAAAATGAAAGCCACTAAAATGTTCCGTTTTGAGACAACTGAAAAATGTTCACGTTATGCAGTAAGCATAAAAAGCAAGTGTTAAGACACTCCGTTCATCAGTTTTCACTGAAAGTCAAAATATTGCGTGTTGAATAGCGGAACGCCAATGACATACAACGCCGCGCTTTGTCGTACCGGGGCGATAATGTTATTTGATTAACATAATAGAAGAGGCGAGTCATGGCGCAGGGGCACAAGCGTGCGACTGTAAACGCGAAAGGTTGTAGGTTTTCTCTTCGGTCATTTTCTCGCTCTGGTAACGGCGCAAAGTGTGGAACTAAGTGTGACTCTAGGTTCCCAGACTAAGGGCGAAGGGCTAACAAAAAAATATATGTATTGATTACTCAACTACACCTCATAACTCATTCAATCATTTACCTCCATATAGATAAGTTTATCTAAATTGCACAATTCAATAAAAAAAAAATACTTAAGAAAAATATACTAATATAAAATAATTGTATTGATAATAAAAATCAAAAGGGTAAAGTTAGATAACATTATAAATTATTAATTTATGGATGAGCGCCTTTATCGTGAAAGCAAGAGTTACGAGGTGCAACCACAATCTCTCTATGTTGCGTTTAGTTCGGTTCGAGTGGCCGCTTACACCACACACGCGCGTTGACAAGTCGACTACCTGCTAAAGTGCACACTTTCCAGTGAATATTAATTAATTGTTATACAACTTAACTGAGGATTTAATTTTAAAGTAAGTTTATTTTTAATTAAAATTTGTTTTTTGCTTATTAAATTATTATTACAATGATATGGTATTACACATTTTGAACCTAACCTCACATAATCAATTATTTTTTTTTATTATCTATATCAGTATTGTCTTATTTTTAATTTTTTTTATCAGATAATAAGGTAATTATTTACGAAATGGACTCGATTTTTTTTGTAAATATTATAATAATAAAATAAGTGTATGTAAAAGTTATCTTTTACTAATTATTTTACACAATGGTTTGGCGCCTAAAAAGATTATTATTAATATAGCCGCTTCATTTTTTTATTTTATGTGTTTTCATTTATAGCATTTCCCAGATTGTAGTTAATAAATTTTACTTACTTAACAATAAATGAATATAGTTTTTTTTTATGTAACATCCTATAGATAACGTAATATATCTACTATACACATATTTATATTTTTTTTTCTTGTTTTTACTGTATATACATACAGTTGTACACTATATAACTACAAATGAAATATCCTTGTTTCACGTGATTTGAATACCATACATTAATGTATGAGGAATTAAAAATTGGAAACTCAACACGTCTAGAATACTAATACCTCAAAGAAAAAAAAGTGTGGATGTAAGAAAACAGAAACAATTTACAAGTTTGTGACTTTCTCTAACGTGTGGTTGTTAAAATATTTTAATTTTTCTTATAATTTTGCGCATTTTACGCATGCAACATTAAATAAGAAGGTGAAATTCAATTTTAATTTTAGTAATTATATAAGTTTAAAACGTTTCACTGAAATTTCTAGGTTTTAAATTTTTAAATATCGCTGTTTTCTGTAGAGCTCAGTAAATTTGTATAAAATAAAAATGAAGTAATTACTTTTACTGTTATCTTATACACACATTGTACGTTTCATTTTGATTATATCTATTTATTAATCAATTGCTGCAAATATCGCCAATTTATATAAATTTGAGGTCAAGTTATTCTATTAATCAAGAGTTATCGTGGCAAAGCATGTATACGCGATGGTTGTAAGTTCGATCCCTTTTAAGGTAATCAAGTAAAAATTAAAGCACGGCATTGAGCTCCACCATTCATCACTAAGTATTTCAAATTCAGAATTGAAACACGCAGTGCCTTTATATTTTAGTAGATTAGAGACTTTTAGCATACCCTGATTCGGAATAAAAATGTAAAGCTGAAAATTACTAAACTTAAAACTTGTCATGAAAATCAAAAGTTTAGATGACCGTTCTTTTTAGAAACTCCGTTCATTTTAAATACTCAGAATTTAGAAATTTATATATGTATGTAATATTATCGTCTTCGTTTCTACTTAGCAGTTTATACTAAGAGTATGTTTATTTAGCTCATCATACACTTCAGCTAATAATATTTCAATATTGGCATTTCACATGCAGTCACTGCAATGTAAATCAAAATATTTATTTTACTCCAGTATTAGCTAGAACTATATGAACTAAACGATGATACTCGAACGACGATCCAATATAGACTAAAAAATAATTGAAAATCGTAAAGGGATATTTCATCCATTTTTATTTCACACTTATATCAAAAATTTACGAGCGACAGTTATTTGATCATCAAGAAAATCTAATGAAGATAATCTTCGGCGTATAGCATATAATTTGGACGAGAACTTTTTGAGAAAAAGTAAAATAATTCAACGCTCTGTTTACGGCCACAAACCTAGGCTCGAGTCCCGCGAGGGGCGCTCTTGCCGCCGATTTCGTCCTAGCAAGTAGCGACGTAGTGCTTGCACTTTCTCAAGATTATGAATAATGATTAAATGTATAAATTATATAATCAATCTTATGGCAAATGCAGCATAATAAATTACTTATAGGTAGTATGCGGACGAAGCCGCGAATGGACTGCTAGCAAAATATATGTGTATGACTGTATACTGTCTGTGCTATAGTGACTGTACCAAGTCTCAACCATGGCGTATCTAGAGATATTTTCCTGGAAAGGCCTGGAAAATATCTCTACGCAATCATATCACGACATTAACTTTCAACAGATTTGTTCGTTAAATACTTATTAAGAAAATGTATACAACCTTTCCTAAGTGTGGAATAACACTTTAAAAATAAAAATGTTAAAAAAGATTTGTTTGTGTAATGTTTTTTTTTTCTTATTTTGTTTAGGTTAAATTTTTTTGATCGTTAATGCAAAATTTTTGCTGTTTATTTATTAAGTTTTATTTCAATGTAGCCATTGAAATAAAACTTAATAAATAAACCTTACGTTTTACTCGTTAAGAATAGTAATGCTCGCAAAAGATCTATTATAAATATTTTATTCACCTTTATAATTGTTAATTCGCGTCGTTCCTTTCGACCTTGAGAATGTCACACATACTTGTATCAACGTTGTCTTATAATATAAGACATTTAGATATATTACAAAAAATGTCTCAAGAACAAAATACACAGTGTTATTTTAATTAAAAGTTTTTTTGTAGCTTCACGCTGTATCCCGCACACAGCAGGGTAGGCAGAGGGAACCTAGTGTTGAGACACTCCGTTCCATTTTCCTCCGAATTCTGGAGGCTTTGCGTGTTGAGTGGCGAAATTCAATGCCGCGTTTTGCCTCGATACCAGAGCGGAGAATAATATTTCATTTCCCCGAATGGGAGTCGAACCCACAACCTGTGGCGTTTACAATCATACCCTTGTTACCCTGTGCCAGTACTGGCCTAGAGTGTAAGTAATTTTACATAGAGAAAGTTTAGATGTAGGTATAATACCTACCTACCTAAGTTATAAGGACTCGATTGAGTGTTTTAGGAGCAGGTTTTTTAATTTATGCAACGTCTAAGAATATTTAACATTTTATGTTATTATTTTTAATTCGTATAGTAGAAGGTGCCCCAAATTTAATTTAACACCGGAAAATGTTCATCATGCTGGATCTTTTGACAAGATGCTATATTTTTATTGTTTGTAGTTTCGACTTTTTAAATGTACATAACTCATAAACTCTTACGTCAACTGTCTGAGCTCCTTATTTTAAAACTATGTAACAACTAAGTAAAATATCTGATAAACGTGAATATCTAAGAATTTAATGTTGAAGAATGTAGTTTTAGAATACACATAGGTATGTCTCTAAAAAATTACATTGTTGCGTTAAAATCTGCTACTCAATATGCAATACCTCCATAATTCGGAGTGAAAGTGTCGTAATGGGAACGAAGTGTCTTAACATTAGTTTCCCAGGTTCCCTCTGCTTACCCTGCTATGTCCGAGATACAGTATAGAGCTAAAAAAACACAAACATGTACATAAGTGTAATCGATGGATTGATTGAAATATATACTAGCTTCGTCTAACTGAAATTCCACAAGCATATTGAGAAAGTATCGTCGATTTCATTCGATATAGTCAGTTAGATTATATATTGCAATATTTCCTTTCGATACGTTTCAAAACTCTTTAGATGTTGGTTAAAGCTACAAACCACTAAATGGGTCGCGTTACTCAATCGCTTAAACCTGTTTTAGCTTTAAGCAGTTAGTGAAGAATTTTTGTAAAAAATACCTAAATGATTACAAATTACTTTTAAGAAACAAAAAAAAACAAGGAAATATATTGTTTTTATTTCATAATGTTATGTAATGTAAGTTTTGGCGTTCAATAATAAATTATAATTAAATAATTTTTGTCTATAACTAAAAGAATAATACTGATATAATTTTTTTTTCAAATAGTTTTATAATTGCATTGCAATCTGTTTTTTAATTTAGGAGATAACTTTAATATTATTCCGCACGCAGCATTGTTGTTAGAGGAAATCTTGTTTTAAGCCCTCCATTCCTCATTTTCGTCGAATTCTTGAGGCATTGAATGTTAAGTCAACAATAACTCAACGCCGCGCTTTGCCCCGACACTAGAGCGAAGAAATAAAAATGTTAAATATTTCATTTCGTCGAGTGGGAATCGAACCGACTGACTGACAAAAATCAAATCGAACACGACTGGCCAAAATTTAATAGACTATTTCAGTAACATGTTAAAATAAAAAAAAACCAAATGAGGTAACACTAATAGGAAGAAAAACAAAATTAACATAACTTATTCGACTTACATTAATTACTTAATTAATTTTCATAAACATATAAAATATAAACATATAACTTAATAATTTTATCTTTTTCAGTTTAAATCGAGTTGCAATTCATTTTGCATTTCAAATTGGTAGCGAGAAATATTATATGTTCACTATAATCTTTTTTCTTTTTTTTTTCTTTTATTTTAATGTTACTTAGAAATACTGAAGTGACCATTTTTTTTCGGTTCAAAACAGGAGCAAGATTTTTTTTCGCTTTGTAATTATAAACTTTATTAAAAAGTAACATTTGAATATTTCTTATAGAATACATACATAAATGTGTTTTGTTTTTTAGGCTTTTTAAGGATAGCTTTCGCTTTTTTATATGTACTTTTGTTTTTTTAGTGGAGTACTCCATTCAGTTGTTTTTGACAATGCACATTGACGTTTCACTAAAGTTGACAGCGAAAAATTTTCGCGCCATTTGCAAAAACGGGTCATTTTGACGTCCCTCTTTGTGATCACTGGGACCCACAACCGAAAAAGGAAACGATACGGTTCAAAAGGTTTGGTCACGTTAGTTATACTTCGTTATTATATAAAAGATTACAAATATACATCTAAAACAATGGTTGTGGTTATGCACAATTAAATTAATTGCTTATAATGGCAGAATATAACATGGATTTTCCTTACTTAGTAATGTTAAAGTGTATAATGTGTTTTCATTCTATTAACTTCTAAATAGAACTATATTATGTACGCTTAAGCATTTATGTTTCCTTAGTTGTTTTATAAACGATTTTAATGTAGAAGCAATTTAAATCATAGTTAAACGTTGACGATTGAACGATATGCTCAACACGATGTGACCACAAAATATATATTTTGTGGCCATCTTGGCGCAATGGGACAATGTCTGATTGAGCACGGCGGCCGTGTGTTCGATTTAATTTCGAGATAATAGTAATTTTTAAATTACTATCATTTCCTCGAAGAAGAATTTTTAATTTCTCGTAGTAACTCGAGTTTCGACATTTTGTTTACTGCAAAGAACTATGAAAAATGTTGAGGCTGTCATGGTGCATGGTGGTCTTTTGTGTCCCACAAAAGTGTGTAATACGACGGTTCTGGACTGGACTCGGGGGAATGAATTATTATGTATTAGTATTTTCATATGTTCACTCTGGTACCAAGGAAAAAGCGTAATCCCTGGAAAATTTGGCGGAAAGACGGGAACGGGCCGTCTTAACACCACGTTCTGCCTAACCCGTTCTGGATACATCCTTGGGCTTAAATACTTTTAAAGTGGCGTGGAAAACCTACTTTTGGCGTCCTACATACGGACATAAGATTAGTTGATCTATATATATAATATACTTATAGGTACCAAACCAAGTACGTCTAGTAGCTATTTTGATAATTTTGCTTCATTACTGTCAACTAATTTGATTTAAGTCACTACCTTAATATGCGGATTTTTTTTAATAAATATAAAATTAAAAATATTATTTACATATGCTTATAAAATTTGAATATTTTATATTTCGACATGAATGGCCTTGGCCTTTGTACAGGTTTTTTTTATTGCTTATTGATAGTGTTTCCCTTTTTCATATTAAATTATATGATTTCAAGCGCGAAACCTTTATTAATTATTTTATTTCCCATGTTTTATAATGGTTGTTACGAGGTAGATATATATTCATACTAACCTAACCTAAATTTTAAACTTTTTAGCTCTAAGCTATACCCTGCATATAACAGGGTGATTAGAGGGATCCCAGAGTTAAGAGAAACACGTCATTTTCCACTTCCCGGCTAATTTTAAAGACTGAAATTAAGTGGCGGTACTTAATTTCGCGTAATAAGAAATATACTACAATTAAAGCGTAAACAATAAATGTAATCATACTTTCATCAATATAATTAACTGTTTCAAAAATATTTTTTTTCAAATATTATTTCAATTATTTATTACATCGTGACTGGTTGTGGGTTCGTCCCCCACTCGAGGAAATAACATATTTATTTAAATTTATATTTTCATCTCTTCGCTCTAGTGTCAAGGCTAAGCGCGGCGTTGATCTCCGCCACTCAGCACGTAATACCTCCAGAATTCGACGGAAATTAGGCAATGGAGTGTCTTAAAACTAGGTTTCCTCTGCGTAACCTGCTGTGTTACAGCGTGAAGCGTAATCTAGTTTCCCGCTATACCCCTAGCGGTGTATACGCCACAATAATTTAATTTATTATATCAAATATCTTTTCCAGCTTGCAGCAATGCCTGATCAAGAAATAGACTCGGCAGAAGCGCTAGTCGCCATAAGAGACTGGCTCAACAAGCAACCACACTTGCCTCATGACGTTGGTAAGTCTTTAGACTTATAATATATATAAAAATATGGATCTTATGTTTACAGCTTTAGTCACTTTTAATAATATTGGAAGCCAGGCATGGCGCAAGTGAAGGTAACTGGTTGTGGCTTCGATCCCCATTCGAAGAAATAAAATATTTATTTATTTTTCCATTTCTTCGCTCTGGAATCGAAACAGAGCGCGACATTGAGTTCCGCCACTCAACACACAATTCCTCCAGAATTTGGCGAAAAGTGGGGAACGGAAGTGTCTTAATAGAAATGGAGTGTCTTAAAACAAGGTACCCAGGTTCCCTCTGCTTACCCTGCTATGCGGGATACAGCGTGAAATAAATAAAATGATAATTTTACTACTATATGTATATTATTAGAATAAAGAATATAATCTTAGATTTAGAATCACATTATAAAAACAGATTTTGCATTAAAATAAAAAAAATGAGCACAAATATATGAAATTAAACTGAATGAAAGAATAAAAAAAATCTCACATGCCATCATTAAAGAATACTTTACTATCATTTTGTGGGTCGTGTCGAGAATAGCAATTTAAATGTTGCAATATTTTCGAGAGAGTAAAAGTGGCGTAACATTGGGTCAATGATGGAGGGTCGAGTGACGTTTGAAAGTAACTTAATAAATATCATTTGTATATCTTCCATTTTTTTTACTTTATTTCTTTTACCTATCTAAATTGTATATTGTATTGTACAATATATTAATAAATATTGGTAAGAAATGAATATACATTTCTTTTTACGAAGAATAAAACAAAAAGAGAGGCCAGTCGTGGCGCAGTGGCATAAAGTGCACTCGAGGAGATGAAATATTTGCTTAAATTTATATTTCTATTTCTTCACTCTGGTATCGAGGCAAAACGTGGCGTTGAGTTTTGCCACTCAACAACAATGCCTCCAAAATTCGGCAGAAAGTGGGAAATGGAGAGTTTTAACACTAGGTTCCCTCGGCCTACCCTGTTGTGTGCGGGATACAGCGTGGAGCTGATTTGATTTAATTTAATTTAAAATTTAATTTAATATTAAATTGTCGCTAAAATTTATAGGTAATTAATTTTTTTCTATGAAAAAAAGAACAACTTATAGTCTGTAATATTATTGTCGCAAAAACCATTAAAATTATTTAATACCAGCTTTACTCTCGTTGATATCGTAAGTATAAGAAGTTTGGAAAATTTGCTATGATGAAAAAAATATATTTAGTTACGATCATTTTGTAAAACTTACACATTCAGTATTATAAGTTACTAGCGACCCGCTCGCGGCTTCACCCGCTTGAACTATACAATTATTTATTTACTAATTTATAATTACTTTCATGTTCTAATAACATTATCAGTATAAAGACAATATAGATATACCTTAGACATATAGATGTACATTGAATACTAAAGTTTCAGCCAATTCTATAAAAAATCAATTTTGTCAATCAAAATACCGTATATCGATATAACCTTCATCTTTACTAACCGATCGACATAAAACTAACAAAAACTGCAATTAAATCGGTCGTTTTTGAGATAAGCGTGCACAAACACACAGACAAAAATTTTAATATATTTTCTTACATATGATTACTTCCATGTACAGACATCAATCATTTACAATTTTATTATATAGATAAATACCTGGTAGAAATATGCACAGCGGGTGCAACGCCAAACGCTACTATGTAGTTTTAATATCCATAGAGAAATTTATAACTGTGAAAGTTGTTTTCTTTGGCTCTAAAGATGACCTTTAAGAACTATTTTCTAGAATAGTATACTGGATACTTCGGTGTGATAGGTTACTCCTAGTATGATTTGAGGTGGAGGTTCCCCACTCGGGAGTATGAATTATTTTAATTTCTTCACTCTGGACTAGACAAAGTGTGGCGTTGAGTTCCGCCACAGTGTCCCAAAAAAAAAACTGTGTAAGTCGTATATGACCAAAAGATAAATAAACAAAAATCATTTAAAGGTTTTCTTAAACTTTTTAAAGGAAAAGTTTAATGTTACTAAATTTGGAGGCAAAATATTTCATGTTACGTTATGCAATGCTGGTGTTGCTCCACGTAACTCGTCACGCTTATTATTTAATGAATATATTAGTTACAGCAACTATATGCATTTGTCAATAATATAGCAATATATTTTAACTACATATTTTGTAAACTGAGGCCAGTCGTGGCGCAGTGGCACAAAGTGTGACTATTTTTGTAACAAGCGTATAAACATTTCGACGTAGCTTGATGAGAACGTATGGCTTAGTGGTCAGAGCGCCTGGTCGGTTTCCAGGAGTCCCGCTACGTTCAAATTTTTATACGTTTTCTAAATAAGTATTTTTCTTTCCTAAGTGTGGAATAACACTTTAAAAAATGTTTAAAAATATTTAAAAAAATAGTATTCTCTCTTGCCAAACGATAATTCTTAGTAATTATCTTTGGGTAGCGGAAATTTGTAAAAATCTCCCTACAGAGATACTAACAACATAATAAGTTGCAACAAGCGTATAAAAATTTCGACGTAACTTGATGAGAACGTATGGCTTAGTGGTCAGAGCGCCTGGTCGGTTTCCAGGAGGCACGGGTTCGAGTCCCGCTACGTTCAAATTTTTATTAGTTTTCTAAATAAGTATTTTTCTTTCCTAAGTGTGGAATAACACTTTGAAAATGTTTAAAAATTAACTATTTACTTAAATGTATATTTCCTTTTTTTCACTCTGGTGTCGAGGCAAACGTAACGTGCAATGCCTCCAGAATTCGGCTGAAAGGGGGGAACGGAGTGTCGTAACACTAGGTTCAGTCTGCCTACCCTTCTGTGTGCGGGATACACCGTGAAGCTGTTTTTTACATATTTTGTAAACGGTCTGTGTGTCTGAGTGATTGTTCTAATACCAAATCAAATATCTATAATTGCTAGTATTTTTACAAGTTATCAATAATGAAGCCTCCATTTCATAGAATATTAAGTAAACAAACAGTTTTTATCTAGATCGTATAATTTACCAAATATAATTAAATATTGAAATTAAATTATTCAAATCACAATTAATATTATAGTATGCAAAATATATTGATAAGAAAAAAGTCTAAAATAAGCAATTCAATTTAATTAATATTGTAATTTTTTAGGAACAATCGTGAAAAAAATTCTAAAAATATATAATATATATATATATAATAAAAAATAAATAAATTAGCTTCACGCTATATCCCGCACACAGCAGGGTAGGCAGAGGGAACCTAGAGTTAAGACACTCCGTTCCCCACTTTCTGCCGAATTCTGGAGGCATTGCGTGTTGAGTGGCAGAACTCA
>DWQW01009766.1:0-12691 GCA_018249695.1 Heliconius erato demophoon | reverse complement strand
AGATGCTAACTGCCAAACTTCATATTTCTGGGTCAACCAGAAATGGCCTATTAATTTTGATTCCCTTTATAGTGTTATAAACTAATGTAAATACGCGTTTTTTGCGATATAAAAGGCCATACCTTTTCAAACTAATTATAGAAATACGACTTTTTCAGGTAATCATTAAGCCGTACATCTGAGTATATGGTTTGAATTTCAATTCGATATCTCCAAGCGTTCCTGAGACAAAGGCTCTTGACAGACTCACATACAGACGGACGGACAACAAGGTGATCTTATAAGGGTTGCTTTTTTCTTAAAAGGTTAAAAACCCTTAAAAATAATTAATTACAATCATATCCCATATAATTAGAAGAAAATGGAAGTCAAATAGCAATAAAATATATATATTTTTTTCATATATATGAATTTTATTACTTTCATTTCAATTAAGTCATATCAATATTTCATTTCTTGTAAAATGTAGGTGGAATATAAAAACATACAGATATCGAACGTGACAATGTATGTTTACGTTTTTTTTTGTGTGGTTAAAATGACTATGACTAAATTGATCTTTTATTATAATTACTTTTTAATTTCTACTAGGAATTATTGTTGTACACGAATATAGCAGTGTAGATAATAATATAGGCAGTCGTGGCGCATAGAGCACAAGCATGTAACAGTAGACGTCACGGCTGTGGGTTCGATTTCCACTGGAGATAATTAAATATTTAATATTTTCAGTTCCTCGCTCTGGTAACGAGGCAAACCGCCGTGTTGAGTTCCACCACTCAACACGCCTCAAGAAGTCAGAGAAAAGTGGGGAACGGATATATCTTAATAAAGAACCGGAGTGAGAAAATGAAAATATTAAATAACTAATTTCGCACCTTTAGAATTATAGTAACCTAATCAAAAAAACATGATTTTGAGTTTTTGTCAGAAATTGACCTAAAACGACGCTGACACAGCAGGGTAGGCAGAGAGAACTTAGAATTAAGGCACCACAGAAAGTCGGGAAGCAATTCCCGTAGCGTCGTTTTAGGTCAATTTCTGACAAATACTCAAAATCATGGTTTTTTTGATTAGGTTACTATAATTCTAAAGATGCGATTTCATCAACTAGAAATTGAACCCACAACTTGTCGCGCTTATAGTTAAAAGCTTGTGCCTGTACTCCACGACAGGCTTCCTCACTCCTCTTTCCTCTGGTAACGCGGCAAAGAACGGCGTTGAAATCCACCACTCAACACACCTCAAGAATTCAGAGAAAAGTGGGAAACGGAAGTCTTCATGGAGAACCAGAGCGAGAAAATGAAAATATTAAATATTACATTTTATCAACTAGGAATTGATTATTGAACCCACAACCAATTAAGCATTTATAATCGCACACACACTTGTAACCATACGGCACGACGGTCCTCAACTATATTTATCTATTGAAATAAATAAATAAATAAATCAGCTTCACGCTGCATCCCGCACACAGCAGGGTAGGCAGAGGGAACTTAGTGTAAGTAAGACACTCCCGTTCCCCACTTTCTGCCGAATTCTGGAGGCATTGCGTGTTGAGTGGCAGAACTCAACGTCGCGCTTGTCCTCGACACCAGAGCGAAGAAATAGAAATATAAATTTAAGTAAATATTTCATCTCCTCGAGTGGGAATCGAATCCACAACCAGTCGGTTTTACAGTCACACCTTATCCCCCTGCACCACGACTGGGCTCTTTCATTTATCTATTTATGTTATTACAAAAAGCGATGAAAAATTTCATACAATATATACTGAAATAATATCACTAAAACACATTTTTTATGATCACATAAACAACATCTTTTGTAAATAAACTAAATAAAACATATGGATTATGGATATTTGAACATGTAGGATATATAAACAAATACTTGTTGAAATTATTGTTTGTATTGTGAACTTTTCATGAAATTCCTTAACTTTTATTGATAGAATGATAAATAAAATATATTTTGAGTGATATTTTTAACCAAATTTCGTAAGTAGGATGTGGAATCTTACTTTAATATTTATAAAGTATGTTCCACACTAAGGATAGAGAAATATTATAAAAAAACATTATAAATAGTCACAAAAGTTCATTTTTTAGTAGCTTCATGCTGTATAAATAGAGCTTTGAGTGGGGAACGGAGTGTCTTAACACTAGGTTTTCTCTGTCTATCCAAATTAATGCGGTACTTAGCGTGAACCTAAAAAAAAATCGCTTACCTAACTAACAACTCAAACTTGTATTATACGATTTGAATCCACTCTCACTGCATTTAGCAATAGGAAACAATTGCATCATTAAAAAAGGCATAATAATGAGAAACCAATGAAAAATAATGATTAAAATATAAATATCGTTAACCCAAAATCGAGATAATAAAAATCTATTACGATTAAAATAGAAGTAATAATTATATAAGCCGTGTGGTATGTGAAAGCGTCCTTGGCAAGGTCCGGTTTTTTATAATAGTGGGCTCTATAATATTGAGATTATGATCATTTTAATGTAGTTAGTATCAATTTTGATGTTAATTCTTGTATTATTCTTTTTTTAGCTGCACGCTGTATCCCGCATATAGCAGGATATAGGGTAGGCAGAGGGAACCTAGTTTTTTTATAACTGTTGCCACACGGGAAAAAGCGTGAAACCGAATCTGAAATATGTAAGGCCGTCGTAACGCATTGGCTACTCGCGTATATTGTAAGTTCGATTTTCACTCGAGATAATAAGTATATTAAAATTATTTGATAAGATAAAACGTGGCGTTGAGTTCCGCCATTCAACATACAATATCAACAACTCAGCCGGAAACTGTAGAACGGATGGTCTTATCTCTAGGGTCTCTCTGCCTATCTTATTATTGGTACTAGCGACTTAAATACTGCTTCGACCGCTTTAACTTATCGCTATATTAAAGCAAAAATAAACATAATATTTAGGTAAATTTCTTAATCCACACTTAGGAAAGAAAAATACTTATTTAGAAAACGTATAAAAATTTGAACGTAGCGGGATTTGAACCCGCGCCTCCTGGAAACCGACCAGGCGTTCTGACCACTTAGCCATAAGTTCTCATCAAGCTATGTTGAAATTTTTATACGTTTGTTAGTACAGTTATTTATGTTGTTAGCATCTCTGTAGGGAGGTTTTTACAAATAAAATATTTTTAACATTTTTCAACAACCCATAAAACCCAAAAAGATCACACATCTACAAATTTCCAGGAGTTTCTATAAAAACTGTCAAGAAAAATGGTATGGTATTATAACATGACTAATACTAGACGAGGACCCAAGGTCGTTACGCAATAAATAAATAAATATTCATGTATGATGAAAACAACGATATGCTTTAAACCGTTTGACCTTATAAATTAACTATTAAGTAACAAATTCTTTATACTTTCCTAATATGTAGAGGAATGTCGCTTTAAATTTGTGATCTAGATCCATATTAAATAATAGATTTAGGCAGCTTTTTGTGCTAAACTTAAAGTTGCTATCAATTATTATTTTTTTATTCATAGTGTCAACACATTTAGGCGCCGCCCGTCCGACCGTGGATGAAATAGTAAAATTATCTAATTAGTCCGGTCTGGTCCTCATGAGCACCGGCGTTGGGTTACGTCACTCATGACGCAATTCAAATTAGGCACAAAATGGTATAATGGAATGTCTTAGCATTAGGTTTGCTCTACCTACCCTAGATCACTAACGACACGTGGTAACAGCTTAGTTCGAATAAAATTTTCATTATTGTATTGAATACATTATACATTGAGAAAGTTATATGGTATATTTTACCACGTTAAGCTTTTCAAAGTAACCCACTGTGGGCCTGAAAGTGTTTGTGTCATATACAACCCATAATTATTTTCATTTCACTACGCGAGCAAAGCCAGATGTAAAAGACAGTACATCAATTATTGCTATAGGCATTACTTAAAATTTTACTTTTTCTTTCTCCTGGCTTCGGCTTTTTCTTTTTCTTTGCCCCACACATGGCACGGTAGGTAGATTCCGTCCATATTAAGGCACTTCTGTTTCCTTCTCCACCAAATTTTCAAGGCATTGCGTGTTGGGTAGCGGTACTCAACGCCGCACTTGGCCACGTTATCAGAGCGAGGAAATAATAATATAAAATATCGGGTATCGAACCCACAGCCATGTTTACGCGATGACCTCTAAAACCTAGACTTATCTTTAAAACACTCCAGTTATTTAAAGAACATCAGTATAGGTCAACCTCCTTTTAGTTAACGCTTGGAACTAGGCCACTCTCTTAATTAAGAAGTCGAGCTCGAGTTAAATGCATACTATATAACTATAAGGTATTATGAAATTATTGTTTTCTCGGACGTTTTCTCGGACGCTGTTGGTCGCAGATTCAAATTTAAAGGGAAATGGAACTTTGCTAATAAATACTTAAACCGACGTGGCGTATTTAGTTTCGATGAATATTTTGATATTGCTTTGTTTTAAATAATAAATTGGATAGTATATTTAAGTAGATGTTTTAGGCAGTGGGAACCTAAGAGCCTAGTGTTAAGACGCACCGTTCCCATAAAGACATTTCCGGAACGGTGGCGGAACTCGTCGCCGCGCTTTGCCTCGTTACTGGAGCGAGGAAATTAATTTATTAAATATCTCATTTCCTCGAGTGGGAATCGAATCCAAATACTGTTGCGCTTACAGTCGCACGTTTATGCCCATGTGAGACTGGCCTTAACAGTATTGCAAATAAACATTTTTCTTTAGGTAAAATTTAAACACATCATCTCGATCGACACTCTGTCTTAACCCTAGGTTCCTTCTGCCTACCCTGCTGTGTGCGGGATACAGCGTGAAGCTGATTATTTCGACGATGGTAGTGTTTCTCTACTGTGGTATAGTGGAAGTAGAGGAAAGACAATCATAAATTCTTCCGAGTGGAAATTGAATCCACAATCACCACGGCTACAAGCATACGCTGTACCACTGTGTCATATAAAAATTAAAAAATAATACCCATAATATACTGAAGTTATTTCCAGATTCTCGAGAGAGTATCTAATTGCAAGGGCACATCGTATATTTGATATCTGACACCCTCCCGTGAATATTAAAGTATTTTTAGAAGAGTTATTTAGAATATAAACGCTAAAGTCACTTTTAGCGTTTATATTTTAGTGCTAATTGACTCCATGCACTTTACTTAAACGTGTTTATGTTTTGAATGATACTATTTTCTGTGTCTGAATTGCGATGCAAGACAATGCCAGACAGGGATTTGGTTAAGGATTCGATGCTCGTTCGAGGGAAATGTGTATATTATTTTTTGCGCGTTGTTAATTACCACGTCTTAAAACACAAAGTCTCCGATTTCGGGTAAAATGGAAAACGGAATGTTTTGACACTAGCTTCTCTTTGTTCACTTCACTATAAGGAAAATAGCGTGACGCGTAAAATAGAATATTGCTGTTGATGTTTTTACAAATTTTTACAATTCAATATCTTTGTACTAACATAGTTTTATTAGCTTCACGTTCTATTGTATGAGAGGAAACATGGGAATCTAGTGTTAACACACTCCATTTACCTTCCGTTTCCACTTCATTGTTCGTGTCCACTTTTCATCGAATTCTTGAGGTATTGTGTGTTGAGTGGCGGAACTCAACGCTGCAGTGTGGCTAGTTACTAGACCGACGAAAGCTTTTAATACTTTAAATGAAATCTACAAACATTGAGTTTGTTCAGACATATTAAAGCATACATATTAGTAAGTTATTTATTAGTAATTGTAGTATTTTTTTTCATGTTTTTATAGTTTAGAGAAGTTATAGTTTAGAGAAGTCACGTATTTTAGTTCTCTCTTAGGAATTTTCAAAAATCTTCATTCAGTGAACCATTAAGCTCTTTAGCGGAAGGCTAAGCTATATGCCAAATGTTAACTTTGGTCTAGACTTGTTAGTCTAGTACTAGTTGTAGTCTAGTAGTGTTAGTCTAGTAGTAGTATTCTATATAAATTTCTTTTTGTTTAATAAACAATATATGTATCTCTCTCTTATCTGTTTCTCGCTTTCTAATTAAAAATATTAGTTGTTTTCTTGGAAAAATATTCATTTATTCTTGTATTTTGGCTCAAACCCAAGTCTGATCGGCTCGTTTCTCGGAATAAAGAGATTTTATCAAACACAATTAGTATATAGAGGCCATTGTAGCGGAGTAGCACAAGCGTGTGACTGTAAGCGCGACGGTTGTGGGTTCGATGCCCATTTGGGAGAATAAATTATTATTTATTAATATTATATTTTTTCTCGCTCTGGTAATGAGGTAGCGCGGCGTTAAGTTCCAACAATCGACACGCAATTTCGGAAAATGGTGAAGAAAGTATTCTAACACTAGGTTCCCTATGCCTACTCTATTATAGCCCTAAAATTAAAGTATGGACGGCGATTTCAGTGTATACAGTGTTTGAAACATAAGGTCAGTAGATTTTCTCATTTTGGAATTAATTTTATCGTTAAAATAAATTGCCTAAGAAATTATATTTTAGTTTCATTTTTCCTTCATAATATAGATATCTATGTAGTAAATGAATGAAACCGAGTATATTCTCTCTCCACTCCGTGTTGGTGTAAAAACCAGAGCTAATAGCATTGACATCACGTTCAAAAAAAATAAGCGAAAATTTAACCGACAGAGAAGCCAAAAGAAATTTATTACTAATACACTCCGATCTTCACTTTCTCTCGAATTTTAACATTAAGTTTGAGGCAGAACTTTGGCAGATATTGCATATTTACCAGAGCGAGAAAAATTTAAATATTATAAAATAATTCTTCCAAATGGGCACTGAATCCACCACCATAGCGTTTACATTCACCCACTGCACCACGACGGCCACATAGTATAATATTTAAGCAAAATCGACAAATCAATCAACTACTATCTCTTCCTAGCCCAGGCTTAGCCTCTGAAAACGTGTTTGAAAGTTGTTCTGGCTTTCCTGGTCACGACTTACCGATCCTCGTTTTATATACAACCACCTCTATATAATATAATCCTATTTTACTATCGCAAAGCAAATTTGCAATTGAAATGTGTTGAAATTTAATAATTCGTATTGAAATATACGGACGCACGAAATGTTACATCGCAATAGTCTTGGGTTAAAAGTTATTACTTCCGTTTGTAAAGTGGTAAATATATATGTATTTTAGTTTAAAGATATTTTTTTAATGTTTCTTGTTCTTTGCTTTTGATAGAGTGATCTTTATCTCTCCGTTTTGAAAGTGAAAAGTGTTGCTCAATTAGCTTGACTTTCGTATCTTTAATGCCCTACTAAATTTGAGCTAAATATTTAGGAACTTAAATTAATTAATTTAATATACAATTAGAACTTTTATCATTTAATATTGTATAGGTTTTGATTTTTGTACGTAATGAAACACGAAATTAGGTCGTCGGTTGCTTAATTGTAACTATCACGACGAATGTACAAATAGATCGTGATGAACAATATTGTTTTATAAATTCACGTTATATCAATCTGTGTAGATCATCATTCAACTGAAAAAACTATTCAGATTTATAATAATTATTAATACTAATAATTATTTGTTTCTTAAGTTTTAGGGGATAATTTCAGAAGCTGGTTCTATTACAAAAAAAAACCAGACAAACGTGAAATTGGAGGTCTCGAGTTTTTCTGAAATTCAAGCTCAGCTTAGCCAGAGCCCTTTATCTGATAACTCGCTTGAATTACTCCTCTTAATTCTCTTTAATACCATTTTTTTTGGATTTAACCACAAATGTATAGTTTTCAAACAAGCACTACCTATATTTGATCAACCGGAAATATCCTATTAATTTTGATTCACTTTACTCGTATAGTGTAGAAATACGCGTTTTTGCGATATAAACGGCCACATATATTTTTTAAGTAAACGTAGAAAAACCACTTTTTCAGGAAAACATGGGATTGTAGTATTTCAACTCGATATCTCTGAGCGTTCCTGAGATCCTCTTGATAGGCCGATAGACCTTTTTCCTTAAAACATAGGGAACGATAAAAAATATATCAATCTTAGATACTCTACCCACCGAGGAAAGCTATAAGGCGATATTAAAAAACGTAACCTGACAGGAAGTAACCTGAGGTCAGAACCCTCACACAGGACACTTAGAATTAGGCCACAAGTCATAAAAATCCCTGGTCATAGCCATTTACTAACGGACGTTAAGCCGCCACTAAATACTAGTCCTCAGTAAAATAACTGTGTCAATTATCATATTAAAATTTATGAAATCATAAAATTCTGACTTAAATTTTAATCAATTTCCAATTTAAAACGAACATTGACATAAAGAAATTGCAAGCCGCGGTATAAAGCGGTATGCAAATGATTATTATACTATCGAAATATATTAAAGTTATTATTACGGAGGGATTCGAAACTGTTTTCTTTTAATTGAGTGTTATTTTTAAGCTTCACGCTGTAATATTCTACACATAGCAGGGTAGACAGAGGAATTGTGGGAAACTAATGGTAAGACACTCCGTTCCCATTAAGATACTTACGTTCCCATTTTCCGGTGACTTCTAGAGGGATTGCGTTTTGAGTAGCGGAACTGAACTCGTTACCAGAGTGAGAAAATGAAAATATTAAACTTTTAATTTACCATTTCCGAAAGCATATTAAAGGTTTCACAGTAAAATCAATTAAAGAACAAACTTTTAAATAAGAAATAATTTTGAAATACAAAGTAATTTAAGTAATTGTATGAAAAGTTTTACAAAACTCACGTGGGCCTTCATAATTATATACAAAATTGGAACAATATTTTGAGAGAGAAAGTATCTAATTATATTTTAAATATATAATTTGGAAAATTAATCATCATGTATAATCGGCGCTCTGACAGCTGAAGACGAACGAGCTCAGTTGATACAGTGGAAGAGATGTTTTGTATTTATATTCTTGAGATCAGTCGTGACCTGTAAACGCAATAAGTTGTGGGTCGATTCCCAATCGAGGAAAATTAAATATTAAATATTTTTATTTCTTCGCTGATGTTGAAGAAAAGCGCGGCTTTCGTTTCTGCAACACGCAATGCTTATAGAATTTGACAGAAAATGGGGAACGAAGTGTTTACACACTACTACACTAGGTTTCCTCTAACAATAATATAATTAATATATAAGGATAAGGAAATTAGATATAATGATAAAGTAAAAAAGGGTACGGACCAAGTATCTGAAGTGCTGAACTAAGGTTCCCTCTGCCTACCCTGCTGTGTGCGGGATAAAACGTGAAACTGATTTTTTAATTTTTATATCATTTATCCTATTGATACGACAACGACCATACTTTTTAAACTAATTTATCTCATATTTAAACCGAATGGTTACATCACGAGCGTGGCGATCATTCATTCTAACATTTTAAGTACAATGCTAAAATTTCTAAATTCTAGATGTGATTATAGTACTGATTTATAATGTATATTTAAACTTGGTACAGTAGAAAGATATCTGATTTTACGCGATATAGAGGGTACGTGGGTTCGATTTTCATTCTTGTAAATGTTAGTAAAATTTTACTGTTGCTTTATAAGCTTGAAAAAATTGAAAAAAAAATCAATTTTCCATATAATTTTTTTGGCGACATTTTTTTACCTTTTGTTAAATTGAGGACTACATAAGTGTTTGTTTAACAATATCTAAACATACATACATACAAAGAGGGAAATATTCCATACTTTTTTGGAGCAAAAATTAACTTTGTTTACCCGATTAAACTAAGCGCGGCGTTAGGTTTCATAACAAAATACTGATTTTTACGAAACGTGGATAATTGAGTGTCTTAACACTATTTTCTCACTGTTCACTCCAAAAAAAACGAAAAAGTCATTAAAATAAAATAAAAAAAACAAATATTTTATATATCACTTCCAGCAACATAGCTCATTGTAATATCGACCTAGGTCAGAAACGAAATGAAAGTTTTATTATTCTTGCGTAACGACTATTAGCGTTTACTGCACAGTGTATAGTTAGTTACTATACATGCTGTAGTTAGATCTAATGGTAGGTTAAAATATAATGATATGGAATAATATGACATTACATTAATATGACAATATCATACACAGAAGAAATTGTTATATTGTAGTTAGATATTAAGACGTTAATATTGCTTTTTATATAGTTCAATTTTGTGAGACCATAGTGGCCCGGTGGTATAAGGATGTGACGGTAAGCGCGACGGTTGTGGGTTCAATTTTTATTTGAGAAATTGTTTCATATTTTAATTTTTTCGCTCTGGCATAGCGCGGAGTTGCGTTCCGCCACTCAATAGTATATGGTGGAAAGTGAGGAACGGAAGTGTTTAATGGGAAGGGACCAAGCAATATTTTAATGTAAAATCATTTATATTTTATACGTCTAAGAATATTTTACCTATATAACATCATTTGAGTAAGCTTAAAATCAGTTCGTACACAATTTAGTGTAATGTTTAGAGTGACGGAACTCGATGCCGCGCTTTGCCTCCTTACCAGAGCGAGTAAATATCAAATATTTCATTTCCCCCAGTCGGAATTGAACCCAAACCTACAACCATCAGATTTAGAGTCGCACGTTTGTGCCCCTGCGCCAAGACGGCTTCTAAACGGCAACATAATTTACATCAATAATGTTACGTAATTTTTTATATCCACCGATATCCCGTTAAAGCAGGGTTGGCAATTTTAAATTTAAATATAAATGATATAAGTACTATAGTGAATTGGGAAAATTTTAATATTTATACATTTATTTTTTTTGTTCTACAAAGTGAAGAATATAAAACAAAAAAGCTTTTTGCATTATTAAATATTGAGCTGAAATAGCGGTTTTCGTAGAAACATATTTAAGGAGATTAAAAAAATATTGTGAGAGAAAATCTGTTAATAGTAAAAAAGAAATTTTAAATATATAGATAGTTTATAATATTACGTATAATAAATGTTAAAATTTTCACTTTTTTCATATTTTTTAGGCACATTGAACTTAAATAACTTAGCACCTGCACCTTTAAAACATTACACATGCTTTTATGATTTATATTTAGATACATAATTTAATACGAGGCCACCTGTATAGGTTATGACTACACACGATAGTTATGGGTTCGCTTCTTATTCGTAGTATTAAATTATTTTCGTTAAAAAGGCCAAACCGAATTGAAGCGTTGATTTCCGCCACTCAACGGCAATGTCTCACAAATTGGAGAACGGAGTGTTTTAACACTAGATTCCCTGTGTCTACCCTGCTATAAGCGGGATTCCGCGTGAAACTAAAAAGATACGTTTACAATCCAATACAATAAAGTTTTTAAAATATTACATACAAATACTTTTATTACGATGGCCTGATGAAAAATGCAATACATTAATATTTTTATGTTTCAAATGTTTTTTTACTCGCATACTTGTGATATAAAATTTGGCGGTCTCGCGTGACCGTTACATTTTGTTACCGCGTTTCAATGTAAGGCAACTACGGTGATCGTTAAAGATAAATTGTTTTTTTTTTTGTATAAATATGTATATTTCCAAAGAAATAACTTTTTTGTAGTTTTACACAGTATCCTGCACATAGCAGAGTAGGCAGGGGGAACCTGGGAACCTAGTTCCTGTCCCGTTCGTTAAGATTTTTCTGTTTCCCACTTTATACATTTTAATATACTAACACACTTATCTTCGGTTACTAAAAATAAAAAATAGACCGAGAGAGGTAACCAGGCAAAGCGCTGAGTTGAACTCCGCTATTCAACGTACAATGCCTCGAGAATTCGTCGGAAAGTGGGGAACGTAAATGTCTTAATGGGAACCTAGGATCCCAGGTTCACTTTTCATACCCTGCCATGCCCACCTACCTTTACACTCAGCCTCATATAAAAAGCTAGAGAATGGTAAATCAATTTTTTTGTCCATCTATTGAGGACAAAAAAATTTTGACATTATCTAATGTCAAAATTTTTATGAATAACTAGTTTTATTTATTCACATATTATTAACTAATAAAATATATTTTTATTAATAGACGAACAATGATGATGAGAAAAAAGGCAGTATTATTTAAGACAAAAGTCACCTAGCAATTATTACAAAACAAACTAAACCTGTTCTAACTATGTGAAATGAAGCGAAAGCGAAAGTTCCGTATTACTTACTATCTAAAACAATTACACAAATTTAATTGTCGAAATTATATCATACGTGTTTTGGCATTTTCTTATCAGATTGCAGTGAAAGTCTTATAAGGTATAAAAAATAAACAATTTTAAACTTTATTTGTATACAAAATAAAGGTTATTTTAGTATTTTAAAAAGCGTGGACTAAAATATAGCTTTATTATGGTGTTCTAGTTTCTATGACAGTACCGAGAGCTCTCCCACGGACTCGAGCAAACCTGTCGCGGTATAATTGAACTAGTATATTTATACGTCATATCGCATGCTTAATGGAATATTGACCTATTAGTAGATAGGTCAAAATTGAGTTACGTACTGATTCGGGCTTTTATTAGCGATATCTACCGTCTACTATTTAAAATATGTTGAAATTACGCATCTTTGCCACCTCAGTGAAATATGCGTCTCTTTCATTCTTATGAGATTTCTCATTGTATTTTGATTGAATAGCGACTC
>DWQW01009765.1:0-12691 GCA_018249695.1 Heliconius erato demophoon | reverse complement strand
TTATATATATATATATATATATATATATATATATATATATATATATATATATATATATATATATATATATATATATATATATATATATATATATATATATATAAAAATTGAAAGTGGGTTCCTTCTGCCTACTCCGCGTGAAGCTAAAAAATGTCTGTTCTTTGAACATTCGTTTATAAATTGCTCTTTTATAAATCGTTTTGTGCTTTTCACAGTTGACTAAATAAAAAAAATGCTTCGAGAAACTTATTAACTTATTATTCTTATTTATTGATCAGTGGTCGAGTATTTTTAACTATATACTTGCTGTTTTTAAAATTTCATCCATAACCTTAATATATGTATACCATAAATTTTATATTTAGAGGAACACAGATCTACGTTTCAAAGGTAACCAGATTTTAAAAAGTAAAATGTGTATAATGACAAGCTGTATCGGAAGTTTGCACTAACCAAGAAACGATGGCTTTATATGACTTCTGACCTGATTTTAAGTCTAATTTATGCTGAAAGTGATATAATCGAGACATTTCTATGTGAGGCCAGTCGTGGCGCAGCGGCACGAGGTGTAACTAACTGTAAAACCAACTGCTTGTGGGTTCGATTCCCATTCGAGGAAATGAAATATTTACTTAAATTTATATTTCCATTTCTTCGCTCTGGTGGTAAGGTTAAGCGCGGCGTTGAGTTCTGCCACTCAACACGCAATGCCTCCAGAATTCGGCAGAAAGTGGGGAACGGAGTGTCTTAACACTAAGTTCCCTCTGCCTACCGAATAAAATAAAACTAATACTCAATATTTAAGGGCAGTTTGCCAAAATACAAACAAATAAGTCTTTAAATCGGTTAAGCAGTTTCTGAGATTATCGTGAAGAAGCGCACAGACAAACAGACAAACTGACCAAGTTTTCATCTTCTATGTAAAGACACCGATGAGTTAGAATTTTATTGTAAGTATCGATAAGTTGTCTTTTTATTTTAAACATTCAATTGAAGATTCTTATGGGAGGTACAAAAATGCGACCTAAATGCGTGTTAATAACTTTCTCATAAAAAATCTTCATTGTGCTGCAAACATACATAATAGGTATATCAAAACACGAACGTAATTCAGTGTGTAGTAAATAATTCTGTGGTATAAGCGGGCGAAGCCGCGAGCGGGTCGCTAGTCTTCAATTAAAATCGAATCAATATCCATTGTGTATAACGAAAATAGATATTGTCTTATATTTCTCAACTTTATTTCATAACATTTGACATATTAAAGAAAACCATACATAAAGAGAATATCATAAAACTTATAAAAATTAAACCGATAGAATTAATCTTCCATACAAAATAATGGATTGATATACTGAGGTGATCAAAAGTTTTTTTGCTTTTTAAAGAAGTAAAGTGATTTGTCTCTAGACTAGTTATTTTTGTTTTACTGTACTTGTAAGAGCCGTCATATTATTTAACATTGTCATAAACACAAAAAAAAAACTTAAAAATGCACTACCACACCGACTCAAAATTATTTAGGTACATTATTATATTACACTATTTTAAGAAATAAAGAACTTAGTTAAAAAGATTAATATTTACTAAGTGTAAGTAATAATTATATTATGCTTTTCAAGCTATTGTCGGTTTGCGGTTGTCTGTCCCGCATATAGCAGAGCAGAGAAGAAAAATGTTTGAGACACTATTCTCTACTTTCTATGCACACAATCTGAGGGATTACGTGTTAGTTGTCTGAACCCAGGGCTTAAGCTAGAATCGAACCTAAGACTGCAAGACCATTAATATACCCACATCCCTAAATGCTTTTTAAACATCATTAAAGTGTTATTCCACACTTAACAAAAATAGAAAGATACGCTGCATAAATTCCCATATTTCTTGTTTAAATAAATAAAATAATTCTGAAATCATTACAAAGTTTTTTTAGCTACACGCACATAACAGGATAGGCACAGGGAACCTAGTAAGACACTACTTTCTCATTAAGACTTTCCGTTTCCGACTTTCCGCCGGATTCTCGAGACGATGCCTCTCGAGGAGCGTATACTCAAAGCCGCTATTTGCCTCGTTACCAGAGCGTTACTAAGATCTATATATTTTTTTCAGATACTACTCTTAGAGGCAGGTCCAGAAGAACCCGATGTAACGATGATACCAGCACTACCTTCAGTGCTGGGTGGCTCGAGTATAGACTGGAATTATAGGACCCAACCTGAAAAATTTTCATGTAGATCTAGGAGGGGACAAACTTGTGCATGGCTTAGGTAACTCCTTTTTATAATATTTGTTTTAGCTTTATGCTGTATCCCACACATAGCAGGGTAAGCAGATGGAACTTGGGGACGTAGTGCTGAGACACTTTTTCTCCGTTCTTTCCGCCGAATTGCGTTAAGTCGCGCAGTGCCTCGTTAACAGTTCCACACGAATCCATAGTTTATCGCATCTCATCATCTCACAGTCTCACGTTTGTGGCCTTGCGCCACGACTGGCCTTTCTCAATATGAATTAAATTTATATTATTCATATAAATGATAAATGACTACTCGTGAAACTTTATTAATAATAAAAAATAAATAAGCTTCACGCTGTATCCCGCACACAGCAGGGTAGGCAGAGGGAACCTAGTGTTAAGACATTCCGTTCCCCACTTTCTGCCGAATTTTGGAGGCATGCGTGTTCAAGTGGCGGAACTCAACGCCGCGCTTTGCCTCGACACCAGAGCGAAGAAATAGAATTATAATTTAAGTAAATATTTCGTCTCCTATCGATAATCAAACCTACTACATCATATACTTAAAATAAAACATAAAATTGACCCACACTTTTTAAAAAAAAAAAACAGCTTTTACAAACCCATAATGTATTGTGAAGGGCCCATTAAGAGAAGGTTAAGATATAAATCACGACGACACGATTGCTACATCTCAACAGTTAGGTCGAGTAATGGCTCTTCTGAGCTCGTAAACTATCGTATACGTGAAAGCTACATAACCGTAGCAAAGCAGATTTATAAATCAAATGTGTTTTTTGATGAAGACAACATGGATGTTGCCTGCAAAAAGATCCTGCAGATCTTCCAAAATTCCTAACACCTGAGAGCGACTGGGTGGTGGTAGTAGCCGAATGCACGAGGGTAATGCTGGACGATGGCAAAAGCCATCTGGAGCGACCCATACTTCGTGGGTTGGGACCTACTAAAACTATCCTGGATTAATAGGGTTCCGGGCTGTGGCAAGACAACACGCATCACCAAGCATTTCGATGAGAAACAGACCTGGTAGTGACAACCACAGTAGAGGCCGCGAAGGACCTGAGGGAGAAGTTGGCGCACCGTCATGGCGCGAAAGCGACAAGGAGGGTGCGATCTATGGCCTCGATCTTAGTCAACGGCTTTTGTGAGAGATTGGTTATAAACCGATTAACGGTGGACGAAGCCCTCATGAACCACTTCGGGGCCATAGTAATGGCGGCCAGACTGTCGGGAGCAAGAGAAGTCACACTCATCGGAGACATAAACCAATTGCCTTACATCGATAGACAAAAGCTATTCGATTTAAGGTACAGCAGACCTAGCTTGACACTAAACATCACATGCGAGTTGCATTGCACATACCGGAGCCTCATGAACGTTGCATATTTCCTCACCGGAGTGTACACGACCATCTACTCCGCAAGCCCCATCGTCCATTCCCTAAAGGCTCTTGGATATACTGACGCGCGAATACCTCACTGTAATGACGGAACCCTATACCTCCACACGCAGGAGAAGAAGAAGCAGTTAAAGGACCAGGGATATGGATCTGGACCAGGGATATGGATCTGGTTCGCGCGTCATGACCATCCATGAAGCCCAGGGACAGACCTTTCCAGACGTGGTCATCGTCCGAACCGGAGGCGAAAAGCTCCGGGTCCATGAGAGCGTCTCTCATGCGGTCGTCGCAGTAACAAGGCACACTAACACCTGTATCTATTACTCCGACGACGACGACGACGCGATAGGCAAATTCATCAGCCGAGCGGTGGGAGCATCGTCCACAGAGGTGGTGGAGGGAAACATCAAAGGAGCAATGTCACAAAGAGATGATAGGGTGATCGAGGCATTGCTCCACAGACTTAAGGACGGCTCTTTTGCGTGAGCTAGGAGATCTGAAAACTCATAAGCAACAAAAATTGTAATTAAATTTAAGTAACCAACAATATAAAATAGCATTAAAACAAACAAAAACAAATAAGTAATAAATAGACTATTTAGTTAAATAGTATACTATTAGTAATAAATAAGTTATATAATAATTTAAAATAAATAATAATAATAATAACAATAATAATTATAATTAAAAAAAAAATGTCGGTAGGGGTCTCAAAAACTCCATTCTAGTTTTAGTCTAGATCTAAGTAACTACTTAAAATGTCCCGAAGCGTACGCCATTTCTTATAAATAAAATAAATACAACATAAAAAAAGGCACGGGCAACAGTGAGCCAGTGGATGTTGTTTTACTATAAAAAAAACATGGTAGTTGCCAAAATTAAATTTAAGTATTTTTATAGTCTAAATAATAATAATAGTAATAGACGTGATCGTAAGGTTGAGGTGGAGGAGTGTGACAGTGTTTAAATGATACGGGTGTGATCTGATCCCCATATTTTTTTTTATTGCGGCGTATATAATAACATAACCCAATGTTAAATAACACGCACTGTTTGTGTGGCTATGCCTGCTATAAGAAAAAAAGCGTGAAGCTCATTTTTATAAGCAAGCAGATTTTATAAGCTGCTTTTATAAAATCCAAATTTTGTACATAAAACATAAATTTTAGTAAGATTTAAAGATGTGCCCTTTTTAATGCTTAACGTTAAGTTCCGCCACTCAAGATGCAGTGCCTTCAGAAATAGGCGGAACGTGGGAAATAGAAGTGTCATGGAAACGGAGTGTCTTGCAGTATATTCCCAGGTTCTTTCTGCTACTTCTACCCTGCTGTGTGCGGGAAATAGCGTAAAGCTAAATAAAAATTTAAAACTATTATATATTTTTTTTTTCTACATCTTTTTTGTTCAATTTTTTTGTGAAACTAGAAAATCAGGTAAATTCTGTGTTCTTAACACTTATGCTAGTATATTACTAATACATTTTTCCTTTACAGAGGTAAAACAATGGGGGGGTCCAGTGCAATCAATTATATGGTCTACACGAGAGGCAATAGACGTGACTACGACTTCTGGGCTGAATTAGGCAATCACGGATGGAGCTACAAAGAGGTAAAATTCATTTGATTAGATGTAATGATAACTCTGAAATCTGCATAATATTTCTTAAGCTTGTTTTATATATTTAGTTGTTCAGATGTTTATATACATATATAGTGTAGGACTTATTCATATTTATATATTTTCAGGTTTTACCTTATTTCAAGAAATCAGAAAATAATAATGACATTGAATCACATGACAAATATTTTCACGGGGTGGGAGGACCGTTGAATGTAGAGAGATTTAAATATGTTGATGCTACCACGCTAATGTTGGTAGAAGCTTTTAGAGAAAAAGGCCTCCCTATCAAAGATTTAAATAGAAATGATAATATGGGAACTGATTTAGTACAGTCGACGTCCAAAGATGGGAAAAGATTTTCGACAAATGTTGCTTATATTAAACCTATCAGAAATAAAAGGCGCAACCTTCGAATTGAAGTAGAAGCCTATGTTACAAAATTGATTATTGATCCTCATACCAAAACAGCACAAGGCGTAACGTATATAAAAAACGGCGTACAATATAATGTATATGCTAAAAAAGAAGTAATACTAAGTAGTGGGACCATAAACTCTCCGAAAATCCTTATGCTTTCCGGTATAGGGCCAAAAGAGCATCTAGAGAGTTTAAATATTCCCGTAATAGCAGATTTAAGAGTTGGCCATAATTTACAAGATCACGTGACCACTGACTCATTTATTATAAGTTTATCTAATAAAACATCAACTTTAGTGTCTGGGCAACAATTACTTAACGAAGTTCGCAATTATAAGGACCAATATCCTAAAAAGTCTGGCCCACTTTCATCAACGTGTACTGTCAACGGTGTAGCTTTCATCAGGACAAAATATGAACATGAATATGTACCAGATATACAGTTTCATTTTGACGGTAGGAACGTTAAGGACTTCTTTGCAGATCCAACAACGTATATAGCAACTAATATACTCCCACTATCGTTCTACGATGGCATTGCTGCCAGACCTCTCTTGTTAACTCCCAAAAGTAGAGGTGTGATTTTATTAAATCAAACACATCCAGTATTTGGTCCACCGTTGATTTATCCGTCATTTTTCACGGTCAAAGAAGATATAGACATTTTAGTAGAAGCTATGCGTTATGCTGTATCATTGGAAGAAACGAAGGCGTTTAAACTGAGCGGAGCTAAATTTGTTAGGAAACTTTTACCAGGATGTACTCAATATGTTTGGGGGACTTATGATTACTTTGCTTGTGTACTTATACAGTACACAAGTACTATTTACCATCCCGTAGGAACTTGTAAGATGGGTTCCGAGTGGGACGAAGAAGCTGTCGTTGATCCACGATTAAGAGTCTATGGAATTAAAAAGTTAAGAGTAATCGACGTATCAGTAATGCCGAAAATAGTCAGAGGCAATACAAATGCACCCACCATCATGATCGCTGAAAAAGCATCAGATATGATTAAACGAGACCATTTATTGCTAGAAAAATTGTAATTGTGAATAGAAGTGAACTAACAAATTAATATTTAACTTTATGATGAAATGATGTCAAAACTAAGTAAATAAAATCAGCTTCACGTTGTATCCCGCACACAGCAGGGCAGGCAGAGGGAACCTAGTGTTAAGACACTCCGTTCCCCACTTTCTGCCGAATTCTGGAAGCATTGCGTGTTGAGTGGCAGAACTCAACGCCGCGCTTAGCCTCGGCACCAGAGCGAAGAAATGGAAATATAAATTTAAGTAAATGTTTCGTCTCCTCGAGTGGGGATCGAACCCACAACCAGTCGGTTTTACAGTCACACTTCGTGTCGCTGCGCCACGACTGGACTAAGTAATTTATCTAATAAGTCATTTTCTATTACCTTACCATTATACAGAACTTACCATTTTAATAAAAATAAAATTATTTTATTTAAAATCAAAAGACAATAAATATAATAAAGTTCTTGTACTTTCCTCATTTATTGTTAAAAAAGAAGTTTCTTATTATGCTGTATTAAGCAGGATAGGTGCTGAAAACATGGTGTCAAAACGATCCGTCCTTCACTCTTCGTCCGAATTCGTCATTGTGAATGGTGGAATCTAACGCCGCGCTTTAGTTTTATTTTTAGCTTTACGCAATGTAATAAAGATAGCAGTGTAGGCGAAGACAAATGTTAAAATACTCCGTTCCCATCAAGACACTTCTTCCATGAACATGGCGGGAATCAACGGCGCGTTTTGCCTCCTTACCAGAGATTAAATATTTAATTTCATTCTTCCGAGTGAGTATCGAACCCACAACCGTATAGATATATTTGTACCCCTCTCAACGATCTCATATTATTTTACTAATAGAAAATAAAAATAATTCACGCGCCTTTACGCCAGGATATTCGATTGCTTCAAATATTTTTTTTCTATATATAAATAACTTCCAACTTTATTCTTACTTTATCCATTTATAGTATAGAAGCAATTCTAAGTATATCTATCACGTTACAATCTTGTCTAATCGCATAGGGCCAACAATTATTTCGATTTAGTCTTTATGCCACTAATATAGCCCATTACAGTAAGATAAAATTTGACCTCCTTGTCTAGACATATTGTTTATGTTTACATTATAACTCAATTACCATCTTTAAGCAGACCATTAAAACGTCCTTTTTTATTCTCGGTTCCTAATTTATCTTAGTTTTGTTTACATCATGGTACTAATCTGAAGTTCTGAACATCTGATGTTAGAAATGAAAAATATATGTAAAAATAAAAACCCCGACTGCATAAAACTAAAAAGAAAATAAACAAGTCCAATAGTTTATTAGGATTAACAATTGGGACCTCTTTAAATTATGCGGGTTTCCAGGTAAAGATTTTATTGATTGAATTACTTATAGGTCCCGACTGTTACTGTGACTGTTTATCCTAATAAACTATTAGGCTTGTTTATTTTCTTTTTAGTTTTGACAGTCGGGGTTTTGAAGGGGCTATTTTAAAAACTTATCAACGATACAAATTAAGAGGTCATTTGTGGTGCAGGGACAGAAGTTTATGACTGTAAACGCGACTGGTAGTGGGTTCGATCGCAACTCGAGGATATGAAATGTTTATTTAAATTTATATTTTCATTGGTCCGCTTTGGTATCGAGACAAAGCTCGGCGTTGAGTTCCGCCAATCAACACGCAACTCCACTAGAATTCGACGGAAAATGGCGTACTGACTGCCTACCTAGCTGTGTGCAGAATACACTTTGAAGCTGATTTTCATTATTGTGTAGAGATCTGTTTCCTAACAATACCTCATATCTTGAACAATTAAGGGGTCGACATTAAGTGAATATGAAATGGGTCTCAAGTATGTTAGATATTTATACGGTTCACAACTTCAGAAAGGTTAATTGTTTTCACTTTCTGACTAATGTATGATGATTGTACTTCATGTAATATATTCGTTTTTGTATTTAAATATATAGTTTAATTTGAAAATGAACCATAAATAGAAATTCGACTCCTACTCGGGTTAGGAATGGCGTGTCTTGACACTAGCTTCCCTTGGAAAGTCGAATTTTCATATACACAATCACTAAAAATTTAACACAAAATTTAAAAAGAATAGATGTCGGGAAATAGTGTTTGAGGTTCAATCCGCACTCAGGGGGATCAAATATTTAATAGTTTTAGTTATTTGCCCTAACGAGGCAAAGCGTAGCGTCAATTTCCGCCACTCAACATGCAATACTTCCAGAATTCGACTAAAAGTAGGGAACAGAAGTGTCTTAACACTAGACTCCCAGGCTCCGCCAGCAAAATGAAATATTTTGTGATAAAGCGTGAAGCAAAAGAAGATTTTACACTAAGTTTGTTGCGTCTACCCCGCACAAATTCAAATTAAGATTAATTAAGAAATAAGAACGATCACTGTCTAAAAATGTATATTTAGTACAGCAGACACTCATTTACCAGTTTGTAGATTTGCAAAGCTAACGCATTCAGTGTTTCACAGTTCAACCAAAGTGAATTACAATGGAGTTGGCATTGAGAGAGACTTACGAGCAAGGTGAGGACTAGTAGGTATATTTACATGACTTAGGCACTAACTAGTCTTATTTTAATGATTATTGTGATTTCATTCCGATATGTTTCATACATTTTTAATATTATTTCAAATGTTTCCTTTATTATAATACTATAGATATTAGATACTTAAAAATACTAAGTTTTTCTTTTATCTCTCTGTTTCGTACAACATCTCACTGAGACTCTGAGAAGAGATTAGTAGCATTTGAATTATTATTTTTCTGTTTCTACTTTCATTATTAGATCCGTCCTTCCATTCAATATAAGTAAAAAGTTTATGTTAAAATAGGAAAATGTAGAGTGTCTCTACGGGTACGCAGTCTTAACACTAAGTTCTCAAGTTCCCTCTGCCTATCCTGCTATGTGAGTGATACAGCGTGAACTTTAAAAAATTAGGTACAAATATTATTAAAGGATTCTAATAAAATAACTTAATATTTATACGGTATTTCTCTCAGAATTTTCTGCTATGTAGTAAGTGTGAAATCAAATTTTTATCCGCAACTGTTCCACAAATCACGACGTACAATAGCTATATTCTAAAGCAATGCGCAAACTCGGGTTATAAATAAAATTACCGCGGAGCTGCACTCGTGTCGTCTATAACACGTCGACTATAGATAGAAGTTGAGACTTATGTTACTTTGACGCTATATAAGTTTAGTCGTATTTCACCTTGACACTAAAAATACATTTACTGCACTTGTACGTCAATACGTCGATGGAAGTGCAACGTGCATTTGCAATATGATTTATACATGCTTGTTTTGTTTGACATTAAGTCATAAGGTATACGACATTGGTAAATGTATACCTTTTTCTTTTTTTTAGCTTCACACTGTATTCCTAGGGAATAGGGAAGTAGTCAAGAGAACGGAGCACCAAACGTAATGGTATCTGCATGCCTCTTTTGCCTCGCCACTGTCGTAAACCTCTTCAAACATGCCTTTTTAGGAGGTCCCATGTTTTTTACATAACTTTCCTCTAGTATCATTGTTAATGTGTTTTCGACGGTCAAGGCTGAGTGATCTCTGTGAAGAGACCGTACAGCCAGTAGGAAGGGTTCACTTATATTGAAACAATTAGTACAAATATAACAATTAAATGTTAGTTAAATGATAAGTAAAATATTGAAGTATGGTTATAAGTGTGTTAAGATTGTGAGTTCGGTTTCTATTTGAAGGAATAACAGACACGACAAAGCGCAGCATTGAGTTCCGTAATTTAAATGGAAACAAAGTGTCTTAACACAGCTTCTTTCTGCATTCAATTTTTTAGTTTATATAGTAAAGCACACACATATTGAGTGGCGCAATAATAAAATCATTTTTCATTGCAAGTGAGAATCGTTTGATTCCCTGTCAACTTCACAGCCTGTCTCCTTTACATTCGCTCGCTTATGCCCCTACTTCACGACTGAATTACACACTACAATAAACAACATAATTATAATCATCCGATTTGATCGCATCCTGTCATTTTATTTGAGAGCCGACCCCGAGCTATGGGTATGAGGATATTAATATAATTATTTGATTATCAAAATTCGTAATTATAAACTAAACCATGCAGAATGTTGTGAGAGCTTTTAGCATTATTAATATACAGTTATATTATAAAATAACATTTTGGAGTGTAACACAAATTTCAAACTGAATTTCATAATTAAATTGTTTGCATTGCATAATATATAAGTATGATAATTTCTATAGATATATTGGCTTTAGTAATTAGAGAAGCAAGTATGTTGATGGTTGTGTGTTCCAATACAATATATGCTACGTTAAAGAGGTCAGGTACATCTGCCGTATGTCTCAAAATTCTTGAGTGTAATTCTTTCAAAAAACACGTATTTTGTTGCAGAAAACTATACATTTGTGTTTAAATCCTAAAAAATAATATCCTTAAAAGGGCGGCGAAATGAGCTGAAAAAAGCTGAAAAGCTAGGTAGACAGATATAAGCTAAAGTTAAATCCCTCCGTTCCCCATTTCCCGCCGAAATTTTGTAGCCATTGCGAGTTGAGTGGCGGAATTCAACGTCGCTAGCGATAATGATATTATTAAAAAAATAAAACAGCGGTAACGATTAAAAATATTTTTTTATTAAATAATAGTAATATAATAACAATGATAAGAATTAATAAATATTATAGAAACCAGTATCAATACTCATATTTCTTTAATTGGCCCTTTGTTCTGTTCTGATACTCGATTCTCTTTGGCTGTACGCCAAAACAAAGCATGTCAATCTCTTCTATTTTATGTAAAGCTATAGCATGACAGACATTATCTAACTTGATTTTTTTAGATAAAAATGGGCGAATAGGCTATAGAGTCATTGAAAAATTCTATTTCGTACATATTTATTACTAACAACAAAGTGCGGTGGTGAATTTCGTACATCAACGCACAATATCTTGAAAAAAAAATATGCGGAAAACGACACTCTTGTCCCATTAAGATACTCGGAATAAATTAGAAACATATAGACGATATGTGTTTTTTTAAAAAACGTAAACCGCTTCCGATTTCTAACAATATTTAAATTATATTCATTTCTTCGATCTCATAAGTAAAAGCGCAGCGTTTGGTTCTGGCGGAACTGTAAAACTGGAGAGGTTTGGATTAAAAAAAAAATGTTGTAAACGAATGTCGTAAAATTCAGAGCTGCATCATTCTGAGTTTGTACTGTATAAGCATTGACTTTTTATTTTTTTTTTCAGCTTCACATTCCACTTTAGCAAAATAAACATAGACAACCTTGTTTCTAGACAGTCTGTTTTTTGCTTTTCGCCAAGATTAGACACATTGCTTGTTGATTTACAGTATTCAAAGGTACACTTTTTAAGCATGTGTAATTAATATAATATACAAAAATAATTAATATAATATAAAGAAAATATTGCAGTACTGTGAGGCAATTTTGAGGGTTTCGTATATTTTGTTGTTCGTCTATCCGTCTCAAGACCAAAAAATAGATGCACTTACACGTACCAACAATCTCATAAATAGTAGATATAGGTACAAGTTAGCCACAAGACCTCTAAAATATGATATATATATATATATATATATATATATATATATATATATATATATATATATATATATATATATATATATATATATATATATATATATATATATATATATATATAAATAAGTAAAAAACAATACATAAAAAAAATAATATATATATATATATATATATATATATATATATATATATATATATATATATATATATATATATATATATATATTGTAAAGAAATCAAACACCTCGAGGCTTTTACAGAACTTATATTTCTTCCAGAGTTAAATACTGTTAAGCTTGTACAATATCTATCTTAAATTCTAATACAATATATCAATCTAGAGATTCTCT
>DWQW01009764.1:0-12692 GCA_018249695.1 Heliconius erato demophoon | reverse complement strand
TATATATATATATATTTATATATATATATATATATATATATATATATATATATATATATATATATATATATATATATATATATATATATATATATATATATATATATATATATATATATATATATTACTCCCTCTGGTATCAAAGTAAAAGTAAAGTGCGGCGTTGAGTTTACCACTCCATCGTCAATGCCGCTAGAATTCGGCAGAAACTGGGGAATGAAAGTATCTTAATGGAGTGCCTTGATACTAGGTTCCCCCTTCTTACCTTTTTAAGCGCTGTATACAGCGTGCAGATAAAAAGGGAAAAAATATGTGCTTTTATTAGGTTGAAATGCAACTATGCAATAAAATCCATAAAACTCTATTTGACCCACTTGTAATAATTAGGTCGTCGTGAAACTTGAGAATTATATCTAGCTTAGGTGACAAAATTATAATATAATATCTAACGATAGTACCAGGACGTAAATATAACCTTTTTTAGCGTCATGCTGAACCTCGTACACACTTGGTTAGGCAGAGGGAATCTAGTGCTAAGACACTCCGTTACCTACTTTCCGCCCAATTTTCTAGGCTATGCATCTAGGTTTAAATAAAAATATTGATAAATAATATTAATACATTCCCCCGAGTGGGGATCGCACCGACAATCGTCGTAATCAGTCACACGCTTGTGTTAATGCACCACGACGGCAATTTTTGAATAATTTAATAATAAAAAATATATTTCTATACAATATTCCTTGCCCACGTCTAGAGAGTGCTTAATCAACCGTATGTATACTATTCTTATTTTTTCGACGTAGCCAACTATACCTATTTTCATGGTTACTTCGGGCACTTTTAATGAGAGATGTATAAGAGCTTAAAATAAACCTGAGGTGAAATCTAGTGTATATATATTATATACATATTTGTATTCAAATAGAAATTCGTCTATAATAAATACAAAATAAATCATCCAAGTAAAAAACATTCGATAACTAATGTAACCAGGCATTCATTATGTTTTTCTTTGGATTACATCTAATGTGCTCCCTTGAGAGCGCCTACCTTGTGCGTAGAGGGAAATTTTGTCGGAAATATTCATATTATATTATACCATAAGATTAACGATAGAAGCTTTTATGGTGCAGTGGGATAGCACGAGGTCTGATTTAAAAAGTGTGGGCTGCCAATTTGAAACAGGTTCCGTATCTAAAAAAAGATCTGTCTGTCCTTCTGTTTGTCTGTCAGGAACATTTAACTCAAGATTGCGTGGAAGTATCAATCTGATTTAAATATAAAATAGCCAGTGAGTAGATACGCTTTATTTTTGCAGTAGATTTTATGACATCTTGTGCCCATTATCAACGTACGTTCCGTTGATTTAAAACTATGAAATTTTGTAGAAAGAGTACATATAAAAAATCACTTAGAAATTGGAATTTTCTAAGCATATAACAACGCAAAAAACGACTTTGAGTCCGCCACTTAAAACTCAATGCTTCAAGAATTCAGCAAAAGCAGATAACGAAGTGTATTAATGCTTCGTTCCCAGGTTCCCTCCATCTTCCCTGATTTGTGAATAATACAACATGAAGACACAAAAACACATATATCACAGAAAAAATGTAAGTTCCCGTAAAAATTTGATGTTTGTACACAAATAAATTGAAAATTCCTCTGTCCGATCATTTTGGCAAAATATACGACAACGTACACCAATAAATACATAGTTGCATTTTAAAGTAGATAAGGTCTGGTCCTCTAAAGCCACGTCAGTGATTCCTTCATACATATTCAACAATCATACTCGAGGTGGTTCATATGTATGGTAAGTAAGTTAAGCGGCTATACGCCTCGAATAGGGTGATTTGACATAAATAAATGTTAAAATCTATTTTAACGTATGATTTAGATGTAGGTGTTGCCTTTATTTACCAATACAGGTCGCCAGGCCACGACTGCGGGGCTCAGAAGCATTAGAGTGCGACTGTAAACGTGACAGGTTGTGGGTTCGATTTTCAATGCGGCGGATGAAGTATTAGTATATTTTTATCTCCTCGCACTGGTGGAAAATGCTATGTTGAACATACAATGCGCGCGTTCCGCCATTGAACATACAATGCCTCCAGAATTTGGCGGAAAGTGAGGAATGGAAGTGTAACACTAGGTTCCCGCCGCCTATTCTGCTGTGTGCGGGATACAGCGTTAAGCTCATTAATTCCCCCAAGTAGGAACCAAGTCGAAAACAGTCACAACTATAGCCAGAATTTTTTAATTATTTGAATGAATGATAATATGTACAAAGAAATACCACAGCAAATAATGAAATTAAATATTCTACGGACTTTGGATTGTTAAATGTTTCACATTAATCCTACAGTTCGAGAACTTTAGGATGCTCCAGGGAGCTTTGTCTGAATAGTATACATTGAAATTTTAAGTAAAGCTTCGGGCTTTTTGTATCGAGAAAACATTGTATCACTGATGTTTACTTTGTATTTTTTTTTTAGTTTTACGTATTTCTTATATATAGTAATTGAAGACAATTTAGTGTTAAGACACTCTGTGCTCCTATTTATTTTAGTCATAATAATATTTTACCCAACAGCTCAAGAGGAATGCCATGTTTTTAGTGCGTATGTATGTATGTCCGATCCTTTGTTCCATTGCAACTATCAAACCAGTGAAGGGTTTTTGATAAATGGTACGTTGTTGGATTTGTCTCGATGCAAATTAAATTTTTGTAGTCGGGTTTTTTTTCTGTTTATAATTTACTTATTTAGCTTCAGTCAGAATCCCGTATATAGCAGAGTAGGCAAAAGAAAGCTAATGTTAAGACACTTCTCCACTTTCCGCCCAAACTCTTTTTTAATAGCGAACTCACTTCACGAAAAAACGACGCTTTGTCTTCTTACCAGAGCAAAAAAAATAATAATTCATAATCCTGTGTGGGAATCGAACTCGCAACCCTCGCATTCACAATAAGACGCTGTGTCAAAATATAACACACTTATTATTATCAAGCTTAAATATCCAAAGATTTTAGTATTATTTACGTTTCAGTTTAAAGTTAACGTGCTTGAAACATTTTAATAAATTAAATTTAAAGGGATATAAAATTATAACGAGTCCATTCCGCTCGTAATTAGATGTTCGCAACAATCCTAATTAGCTTGGGCTGGTCTGTAAGTTGGAATGGAATGTTGTAAGTATATATATTAATATGAATATTAAGAAAACCGGTCAAATGCGAGTTTGACTTGCATTCCGAGGGTCCCGCACCAATTTCAGGATTGCGGGTCAACAGGAAGTACCTACAACTTTTGAAAGTTGATAAACTTAAGTCTGCAGGTACATATACACATTCATTTTGTATGAAATGAACCACAAATAAAAGCTTGTAATACATTTGAAATTCCTATAAATTTTCACGTTCGTTAGTTCTTATTTCGTACCATATTTCATAATTGTAGATACAAAGGAGGTATCCTATAGATTTTGATGATGCAGCAATTTCATACAAAATGCAGCAAAATCTTTTGATTGTGTTTAATCAGTTTATTTTTTACTGTGGTTCAAAGGACAGATCTAAATATTTAATATAATTTTCAGTTTGGCATCCACACAATCTCTATATAAATGCTCTTGACAGATGGACAACTAAGTGATCCTATAAGGATTCTGTTTTTTTCCTTTTGAGGTACGGAATCTTCAGTCAGAGGGAACCTAGTAATTAGACACTCCGTTACCTATGCAACGCCCAATTCTTGACACTTCGGGTGTTGATTGGCAGAACTCAACTCCGCGCTTTGTCTTCTAACCAGACTGAAGTAAAAAAATAATTCTTTCCTCTGATCGGGAACCGAATCCACGCAATGCCCATCATGCGCTGTGCCAGTTTAAAGTGAAGCCAATCTCTAACAGATCTTTCTATATCCCTATTAAGTCACGAACACACAGTATTAATACAATTCTAACGACTAAGTAATTAAGTACAAAAACAAATAATCTAAACCTACTTCCATACAATATTTTTCCATTAAGTCTAATGCTGCGATTACGTGATTGTTACAAGTTGATTTCACCGACATTTACAAAGAAGAAATAAATACGGGACCAGCAGTGGCGTAGTGGCACAAGCGTGCGACTGTAAACGCGACAGGTTGTGGGTTTGATTCCCACTAATAGAGGTAATGAAATATTTAATATTTTTATTTCCTGCCTCTGGTAAAGAAGCAAAACACAGCATACCGATTTTTATAAAATTTGAAATTCAGACTTTTAAAAATATTTCATTGGACACGTGTTTCATAGTTTTTAAGAATTTACCCCCTAAGGGTTCAAATAAGGGGTTGAAAGTTTATATGGAAAAATCTTTAAATTACCACCGATTTTTATAAAAATTTAAATTCAGACTTAAAAATATTTTATTGAACACATGTTTCGTGGTTTTTTTAGAATTCACTCCTAATAAGCGGGCGAAGCCGCGCGCGCCCTCTAGTAAGCTTATAAAATTAAGTTCCCCAAACTGTAACGCTCTCATGTAAGTACATGCATAACGAAGTCTCAACAGTATCAAAGTTGGTAACTTCCGTAATTTTCACATAATATAATACTTACACGTGTAAAAGTATGAGAGTTTTAGAGAACTAATTTGTAATATGATAAATGTTTGTTAAAGTCGATGTTTTCATCATATGAAATGTTTTAATAAATATTTCGTACAATGAACACATCGCAACGATTTTTTACTTGAGTTTTATTTCTTAGATTTAATATTACTATGTTTTTTACGTTTTTAAAGTGTTGTGGAATAACAGTTTTCTTAGGAAAGAAAAATATAATAAGTGGAATAACACTTAAAAATGTAAGAAAAAAGATTTGTAATTAAAATATGGTTTAAGCGACGGTTTTTCTAGATCACAGCATCTGTTTTTAAGTGCGACGTTTGAAGGTTCGATTCTTAAGCAGATAAATTTACTACTAGACTTTTCTCATCTAAATTACTTTAGGTATATAATAACATTATATCCTCTTATATAATTTAAAGACAATCATATGTTTATGTTGAAAACTAAAAAAATCAGCTCAATAAAACATTTATTTTGAAGCAATACTCGCATGCAATATTTTATATTAACATAGTTTTTTTTTATTTGTACATCGATTTCATTAAATCTAGTACTAAATATTAAGAAGTTTGCGAAAATACAACTGTTAAACTGATTTAATTGATCTTAACAATTGCGATAACTGAGATTAGCGTGTACAAACGTACAAACAAATATTTAAGTTTCCACAATTTCTTATATTTCTTTCAAGTATATATATGTATAGATTTTAATATAAAATAACAAAAAATCTCACAAACACACACAAAATCCAAGGTGTTCTTATCTAACACTTGCGAAAATCTATCCTCAAATAGATTACATTCTGCCGTCGTCAGACTCACGGGTAATTGGATTGACCTGCGACGTGATTGCGGCACTGCTCCACGTGGCGGCGGCGGCGGCGGCCGGGTTTGGAAAATTATGAATTAGATGTTTATTTATTTATTTTTCTCTATATTTTCTATTATTTTAAGGCCGTCGTGGCATAGTTGGTGGTGGCAATTGGTTTGTTTGTGGGTTTACTCGACACTCCGTTTCCTATTCGGACCCTTCCATTCTCCAATTTAAACCCAATTCACAAGGCGTGTTGAGTACCGGAACTCAATGCCATGTATTAAAAAAATAAAATATAATTTCCAGGGTAGAAATCGAAGCAACTACCGATGTTGTTGTCCTGCGCCACGACGACCTGAACAAATTGTTTCGTTTTAGCTTAACGCTGTATCCCTGTATCACATATGTAGGATGAAAGATAGAGGGAACTCTGTGTTAAGATACTTCGTTCCTCAAGCAAATTCTTTTTCTCCGTGGTCAATGGTCATGTTTATTACCAATGGGTAATAAACATAACTCGTACATCAAAACGTAGAACATAATATATTATAATATAACCATAGACTAAAAATGACTTTGCAAGTAGAATTAGTAGCTTCTGAAAATTTTCAAAAAACTCAACTTACTATAATATAGATTGTATGGATTTACAATATTTTAATACACACATCACTTTATAATACATCTTCAACTTAGCACTAGTTTCAAAGTAGTTAAAGTTATCAACAATATCCAAAACCTGGGAACTTGGTGAAAGGAGGAAAAATAAAAAGAATTGTGCAAAGTAGCCAGGGGGGGGGGGGGACTAGTCATAAAAAAATGTAACGCTTGATCTACCTAAAATCAAACCAAAACCCCGCGTTGCGTGTAGAGTCACACTCTGTGACACTTCCTACTGTGTTACAATATCGTAAAATTTTGCAAATTTTAGTAATTTACGCTGTATAAATAACATGTACCAACACCATGCCTAATGAACGTCAATATATTTACTATAATGTCAGTTTAGTTTGCTAGCGGAATGTAATCAGCTTACCTTACCTTTTGCGTTATATTTTATACTGTATTATCGCTACGGCCTTTAAAGGTTAAATTAATTATTTTGAAAATTTTAAAATTAAATAAAATAAGTCATTGTGGCCTAATAGAACAGCGTCTAACTGTAAGCGTTGTTCTTCTAATGCCATGCTTTATCCTGTATAGCAGGGTAAATAAAGAGAACCTAATGTCAAGACATTCGTGATATCATTCGTAAGATAGGGGATTCGATTCCCACTTATAGAAATTAATTTATTTCCTCGCTCTGGTAACAAAGCAAAGCGTGGAGAAATTCCGCGAAGTTAAATGTCTTAATGGAAGTTCCTATCTTGATGAACGTGAACCTAAAAACAAATAAAGATAAAAGTATAACAATTTTATTATATTTAATAACTATTATACCTTTATTGAGGCCTCAATCTTTAGTTGTTTCCTTAGAATTTAATTTTAATAAGCACAGTGCTTTGTCTAAAGCTAATATAATGAGACTGGCGAAACAATAACTTAATATAAATCTGGCAAAAGGTGTTACATTGTAATAATCTTATTTTATAATAACATTGCAGATTTGCTGCCACCTTTTGTTGTTTTATGAAAATTCAAACAATATTTTAATATTCTTTTATTCTAAAACAGTCTTGAATTTTAATTTTAGTTTTTTGTAAAACATATAAAAAAAATGCAATGTCTCAAAAATGGATAGGAAAGTGTGAGATGGAGTATCTCAACATTTGGTTCCCTCTACTTACCCTGACTTTTAATAATAGAGCAATGTCTAGAGAAATTTCAGGAAAGCAGAGAAGAGAAAATTATCAATGAAATAATCATATACAGATTTTAACGAAAGCGAAACCATACGTAAAAATTAGCATGTAAAAGTCTTACTACAGCCACATTAAATATCTTAACAATATTAAGTTAATATTATACATTTACGTTTATATCGCGTCATATGATACCTTGTCGCTTAACGACCACTCGTTTCCCTTGCAAGATAAGTGCGGTTATTATTTAGAAAATATTATAATATGTTTGAGGCTGTCGCGGCGCAGAAGACTATATGTGACTGTAAATGTGATGGTAATATTAAAAAAAAAATAATTGTCTGGTCTAGTGAGAGAGCGAGGCTGAACTCCGCTACGTAACACGCAATGTCTTGGAAATTCAGTGAAAAGTGGACGTTTACCGCTTTTACACTAATGTTAGAAAGAAAAAAACACTGCATTGTCTTTCTCTCTAGGGAATCTAGTGTCTTAACACTAGATTCCCTAGAGGCAGCTAATAAATGCTATACAAGTGTTTAATTTATATAAGATTTAGAAACATTCTATTTAATGTAGAGCTGTAAAGTTACCGTTTGATTGATAGGCGTGTGCTCGTTTCAATCAATAGCAAAATAACTTCGATGTACAATGTACATGATTTATTGTAGAGATTGGACGTCTTAGCAAAGTTATGTTGGTGTATACATATATATTTATACTTAATATTATAAAGCTAAAGAATTCGTTATGTTGAACGTGATAATCTCTAAAATGTAGGAGTCAAATTTACACACAAAAGATGCCGTAAAAAAATCATGAGATAATTGTTTATAGAGTATATAACTAAATATTCTATGTATATTTTAAGACTCTACCTGTTGCCGTTATCGATATAGAGCAACATCGAACAAAAAAAATATTTGAACAACGAAAAAAGTTTTTCTAGATATAACGACCAAAATGATAGAACTCTACAAAATATATCGTCATCAATCAATTAAAAACATAAGTACTAAACAAAAATATTATTACATAGTAAAATAATTATTGTAGACTGTAATTATACCAAAACATATTCATTTATACTTCCCACGTTCGAGCAAATTTGTTTTTGCGTAATTTAAACTATCCTGTCATTAATGTATTGGGGTATCATATACCTCAAAACAAAACTTCCCATATATTTTTGTTGTTGTTAATAAAATTATGTCAAATTGCTATATTCTTAATTTATTAAGGTACCCATAAAGATAAATTTAAATAAAACATCATCATGGTGCTCGATTTAAAGTTATTCTAAACAAAACAAATTTAAATGAAACTAAAAAAAACTCTATGTAAATAAAGTGCAAGAAATAATAAAAAAGAGCAAATGCTTTGGTATTTCATTTTAGTTCGTTTCATTAAGTTCACGTCTCTATATACTTGCGCAATTCTTTCCCTACAGCTACATGAAGCTGTGGAAGCCTAACATAAAATAATAAAATGATCTTAGTAAAAAATTTAATACTGCGTGCGTCATTGGTGCGTCATTCCCCACTACACACCCGCCGGGTTAAATGCTGTACAGATGCAACTCACAGATACTTTCTCTTTTTTTAACTATGTAGAAATTTGGCATCGCAAATTAAAAAGTATAGACAAAGAAAAAGGATTTGTCTCTGGTAACGAGGCAATACACTGCGTTGTGTTCGGCCACTCATGCGTCCTGTACATTTAAATAAAAATTTCTATTATAATCTACCTATTTCAGTTTCAGTTAAATTTGCTATTTGTACGGAAAACCTTTGTATTGAGAGTAAATTCTGAGTTATGTTAGTTTAGGATTTCTGATATCTAAACGGTTTCGCAGATTTCATTTAATATTGTCTTAAATTGTTTCGTAGTTTAAAGGGCTTTTGGAGGTACTATAGTAAATTGAAGTACGTCGAGGCCGCCGATATCCACGACTCCGGATGGTCGTGGGTTCGATTTTCATTCGAAGAAATTAAACATTTTATTTCATGGCGATGAGTTTCGCCACTCAAAACTTAATGAATTCAGAATTTAGCGGAAAGTGGGAAATGGACATGTCTTATGTGACGTGAAATGTTAACGGAGTGTTTTAGCATTAGGTCTCAAGATTTTATACTAAGAATACTTTTTGACAAAACAAACATATTTAAGAACGTTTGCTAAAATAGTATTTTACTTGTTGTAGCTAAGTTGGGAGAATTCGAAAAATAAATTGTTTCAGAGTCAATTAACTTGTTAGACCAAAACATTCACCAAACATGTCAGATTGTCACACAGTTGTTTTGATTTGTATGAAATGTTCAACCAGCATTTTGATATTAAAAATGCCTCCTTTTTACACTATTAAAAAAAGTGGCAGAGTATAACGCTGCACTTTTATACGTGTACTAGTTATGCCCCACGGTTTCACCCGCGTAACTTAAAGAGCAATATGTTAAAAAACTATTTTTAAAACATTACGCTTACAGTAAATATAATAAAAAATTACACAGGAAACGGAAGGAAAATATATTAGTAAGACTCGCGCTCCTATAAAATATAATATTGTGGATGAGGATATGGATGCTGTTGAGGATTTTTTTAGATATTATAAAGAGGAGGAATTTCGTAAACTTCCACTGTTTACGCAGAACAGGGAAGGAGAGCTCTCAAAAAACATATATTTCCCCATTTTTGCAATATTTTTTATTGTTGCTCCAGTGTCATTAATCATAGCGTAACGTTATATAGCCTTCCTCGATAAATGAGCTATCCAATACAAAATTATTTTTTCAAATTGAACCACTAGTTTCTGAGATTAATTATGATTAGCTTTATATTATAAGTTTAGATTTTAAAATATTTACTCCGTTCTGTCTCTCAACATAAAATTCCTCATGAATTCATCGGAAAGCGGGGAAAGGAAATGTCTTAGTGAGACCGAAGAATCTTAACACTAGGTTCCGTCGGCCTACCTTGCTCTTTAGGATACAGCGTGATGTAAAACAAATATTTAGATTATATTCAGAATTTTAGGCTCAACTTTTATCTACAAATCGCTGTTATTTCATTATTTTGCCCATTGAAAAACATTTTCGTTGCGATTTTGATTGATTGTTCTCTTCCGGCAACCGAAAACCAATAGTTTTCTCTTTTATACAGCGTCAACAAGTTTATTAAATGTGTTTTATATTATTTACTGGCCAGTCGTGGCGCAGAAGCCCAAGCGTGTGATTGTAAATATAACAGGTTATGTGTTCGACTCCCACTCGAGGAAATGAAATATTCAATATTTTTATTTACTCGAAACTGCCGCTGCGCCAGTCGTGGCGCAGCGGCACGAAGTGGAACTGTAAAACCGACTGGTTGTGGGTTCGATGCCCACTCGAGCATTTACTCGCTGTGAGATCCACTACTATTCAACACACATTGGAAAAATTAAGGAAACGAAAAATGTTAACGGGAGCAGTGTCTTGACACTACGTTCCCAGATTCCCTCTGCCCCCTACGTTTTGTGCCTTATATGTGATAAACTACACCAAAAATAAGTTATAATCCACCTCAATAAAGTAACTTAAGTGACTAATGAACCCACCCATCCTGTTTGGAAATGTTTTAAGAATATTACATTATACTCGGTACTTCACTCATATTACGCGCGATTAAGACATACGAGTGACGTCAACACCATAGCGCAGTAGATTATCATTTACGTAGTAAGAATTTTATAAGTTGTAAGCTTGTATTCTTTAATTATAACTGTAAGTGAGGCTAGTCGCAGGAGCACTAATGTGCGATTAAAAACGCGAAAGGTTGTGGATTTGACTCCCATTCGAGGAATTACAATATGTTATATTTATATTTCCTCGCCCTGGTAATGAGGCAACACGCGGCGTTAGGTTTCACACACAACACGCAATGCTTCGAAAATGGGGAACGGAGTGTCTTAACACGTTCTCAGGTTCCCTTTGCCTACCTTGCTATGTCCCCCACATATAAATATAATATAATTTAATTTTGTACGAAACACTCTATGTACAAAAATAAAGCTTAAACACTTAACGCTTTCAAAGCTTTCGAATAGGTGATTTATATTTAATCGAATCCACAACAGTCTCATTTACAGTTAGCCTGTAAAACCGTGCCGCAAAGGTAGAAAATATGTACATAATAATTATATAAAAGCATGGTCTTGTACAACGTCAGTTTCAAACAATGTTTTATGAAGTAAAAACTAAAACTACCCTCACTACACGAGAAGATGCACACATAATCATATTTCAAAGTAAATACTTTTAAAGAACAAATGCGACAAGTTGTCGGTCTAACGAGTATTTACGACGCATTCGCACTGCGGTGTATGAAGCAAAGATGTGATTCTCACTTTCACAAGAATTGCTATGGAAAGACGAGAGAGAGAAGTTGAACGAAGTATCTTAGCACTAGCTCTAGCCATGATATGTACGATAGAGCGCGAAACTGAAAAAAAAATGCAATTCCTTGTCCAAGAATAATATTTCTAAACTATTAGTAAATGGAATATTGTGATTTATGATTGGATTTTATATGAGTACTCATGAAAATCAATTAAAATATTTTCACGTTGACAGTTAAACATTTAATATATATAGAAATCGAACTTGCTACCGAAATAATCAAAGCTGCTGAAACACCTATACTATCAGTCCACAGACAGTAAATAAATATTTCTTGTTCTCCACTTTTTATTTATTTATAGAGGCATTACGTGTTCAGTGGAATTTAATGCCGGCCTTCATTTTATCAAAGCTTTAAAATAAAATAAGGAACATTTTTACGGCATTGAGCCGGAGACAGAGTCTCGTAACACTAGATTCCCAGTGTCTCAAAGTTATCTAAAGATAATTGCTTAGAACGACTCTTTTGGATTGGTAAGAGATAATGTAGCTCATTAAATATTATTCTTTCCCAAAATGTTAAAACCTGACTTGAGCGACAATCGAACCCACAACCATTCCATTTACAATCACGCACGGTGCCATATGTTAAACAATTACATAATTAATTTTTCATCCACCAAACAATATAATAGCACATTCATTAATAACTCGTACTACCGTATAGCGGTGAACATTTGTCAAACATTCGAGACAATCCATCTTGTAACCTTCGAGTAAGTAAAGCTTTCGAATAACCTTCTAAGTGAAGCTTCTTATTAACATGCTATTATTAAAGCAGTAATAAAAAGGGTGATATTTTTATAAAAAATATTCTTACATAAGGACAAATGATTTGTTTCTAGCGTTCTACTCTAAAGCTAAGGTGCATCACTATTTTTGTATATAACTAATCAATACTAAGGCTATTGAAGCGCAGTTGAAAAAGATACAACTATAAACGCGATAGTTGTGGGTTCGATATCCACTTGGGGGAAAGAATTATTTTAAGCTAGATCTCTGAAAGACAAAGCTGAAGAGCTTGA
>DWQW01009763.1:0-12692 GCA_018249695.1 Heliconius erato demophoon | reverse complement strand
GTGTGTGCGCGCGTCTCGCTCTCACACTGGCCGAGACCGCGCTGGAGCTGCTCGCGCGCCGCCAGCCCCTCTACCCGCTGGACCTGGTGCGCGCCATGCGGACGCAGCGCCCCATGTGCATACAGAATGCTGTGAGTAGAACGCGCTCAATTTTTGTGACTATTGCTGTCTCGCTTGTTATGAGTCCATCTCACTCTTGCGCAGTGACACGAGGTTCCTCTTGTCTGTCCTATATGCGAGATACAGTGCGGAGCTAAAAAGTTTTCTTAATGTATATTAATTATGTATAATAAACTTATATCCTTCACAGAGTCAATACAAATTTGTATGTGAAAGCATACAAACAACTTACTCTCAAGGCCTCATAGCTTCAGACGACACGTCCAACTGATGACTGATCGTTCCCAATGGGGACGAAGTTTGTACTAAAATAACTCATATATGCACTAAGGTAAGGTCGATATTTCATTGCCAACCCACAGAACATAGTGTAATAGAATAAGTTAAGTGGAATCTATGGAAAACTATAATTTATTGTGTAATAGTTTTATAAAGTATTCAATTATTAATAATTTAATTGGTTTGCAATTTTGTATTATCTGTAATTTTCAATAAATTGTTATTTTATAAAAACATTTACTTTAACATAAATTTGAACACAATTAATACTTATAGTTACTGAAAAAATACATAACCGGTTAAATAGACAATTATAACAGTTAAAACAGTTGAAAACGTGGGGAACGGAGTGTCATAACACTAAGTTCCCTCTGCCTACCCTGCTGTGTGCGGGATAAAGCGTGAAGCTATTTTTTTTAAACTGTTAAAACATAACTATCTCGTTTATTATTTCACTTGCCACATTTAAAGCAATACTTGCCTGTTGTCGTATCCTTATTTTTTTAGCAACCAGTATATAAGCGAAAGAGCATATGTGAATTAGTCATGTATTTTTTTTTTAAAGAAATGTAACATATACAATAAAATGTGAAACTGCCAATGAAAAATAATATCGTGTAGTCGTTATATATATTGACAGTTATAATGAAGTTTGTAACGTAAATATTGTACGATATCTGTCATTACTGAAAATGAAATTCTAGAATATTCTAGAAGAAATGTGTTTTCATGTAACTTGTACATTATTACTTTTTTAATTTCCTTATTATGTTGTAAGCAAATAATTTGGAATAAGACCTATTTTTTTTTTAAAAAAAGATAAACGGTAAATCCGTTTTTTTAATGCCATTTATTGTAACATGAAACGGCTACTGCGATTTCAGATGGATTTAACGATATCAAAAATTGTATAATAATTTACAATTATAGTGATCGTTTTAAAAAAAATTCAAAGTAAACTAGGTTATTTCCGATTGTTTATAAATAAAATATGTTTGTAAAAAAAAACTCGAATAAATCGGAGACAACATATCAATAAGTTAATTAAGGCTATTTATTTTCTTACTTGTTTTATTTCTAACATCTAGATTAGATCTAGGTCTTACTTGCCTTGCAACGAATTTAACCTGTGTATATTTTTTTTATCTGTACTAACGTTTATTAGCTGTGCCATTTCATTTAACAAAGTTAAAACATGTAACTATCTCAATTCTTACTTATGAATCGGCCAATTGTTTTAAAATTCCACATAATAAAAATTTCTACATTCTTTAAAATAAAAAAAAAAACTATAAATATCACTATAATATTAAGTATTAATTATTATATAATATATGTAAACATAATGATACTGTTTCTTTTCCATTTATTTTAAATATCTAAATGAAAATTTCAGAATAAAAAACAATCATAAATGGTCATAATACAATTGGTTGATTAAATAAATAAGTCTAGAGATAACAAAATATATTATTATTTTAATAATAGCACATAATTTATTTTTAGTTATTTAGTTTGTTATTAATAAAGTTTCCTTCGCAGTATTAAATATTTTTTTTCTAAAAGATACACACTCGAGTGTTCGAAAAAATTGGGACCTAAAAGTTGAATTGGTATTCTAAATAGGTCTTTTTCATGTCTATACTCTAGATAATGTAATGATAGAGCAAATGTAAAAAGGAAATGCTTATAATATTTTTTAATTAATAATTATTTGTTTATTAAGTTTAAAAAAAAATATTTCGTACATATTACGAATTTCTCTTAGTCCTAAAAATTCTGTCTTTTGCGTAAACATTGAATTATTTTTCATAAAAAAATTAATGAAACTACAATTTTAAACAATTTACTTTATATTAGTTGTTTTTAAAATTTATTAATGAATATAAAAAAGAAAATAAAAATATTTTTAAAGCATTACCTTTTTACTCTGTACTCTGTAGTTATGTAATGTAAATCTAACAATTAGTATTACATTAATATTTAGTGTATACTATTTTTTTTTATTTTGTATAATGTACCGATACATTTAAAACTTTCAAATCTTCAAATGTATTTTTTTTTAGTTATTTTTAATCGATTCTGATATTATCATATCGTCACTCGATTCTATAAAATCGATTTTAAATATCGGGCAATAAATAGACAACATAAGTGTAAAATTAGACTGATTAATAAAATATCACATAATATCTATTGAAATTGTATACATATATATTGCACTTATAACTTTTAACCGTTGTGGTACAGGGGACAAGCGTGTGACTGTTAGCGGGAATAGATACGGATTGGATCTCCACTCGGGGGAATAAAATATTTATTAATATTTTCATTTCCTCGAGAGAAAATGGGGAATGGATTGTCTAAACAGTAAGTTCCCAGGTTCTCTCTGTCTTCCCAGCTATGTGCGGGATACAGCGGAAAGATAAAAAAAACCTTTAAACCATCTGTATATACATAGAATTTTGAAGTAAAGTTACTTGAAGAATAGAAATAAGTATACAAAAAAAATCTAATCTTTACATTTTAAAACGCACATTAATATAGCAAAAATCTAATTTGTAAAGGAGCCTTTTAGTATTTTTCATTACTATTCGAATATTACAAATTTTAATATAAAATAATCCTTCGATTTCGCGTTCAAGGTGCAATATATTATATATACATATATTTTTAGACAGTTTTACACTTAATATTACCCACTTTCCCTCCCATTTGGAATTCATCCATCCATTTAGTATACCTTTTTCATACAAAAATCATCAATTTTCAAACCTTTTATATATTACCTGCCTTTTTAGTTGCCATAATAATACCTATTTAAAAGTGTGTAAGTAGTGTTGTAGTGAAATGTAGTGAATAGACATATCGATATTTTTACACATCGAAAACGATTATTCGATTATTCGTGTAAATAATTTATTTGTAATATTATTATCGGGGCTTTGTTTTATTTTAATGTGATTTTTAATTAGATGATATGATTCATGGAATTTTAATACTTCAAGTCACAAATGAAAAATTGTTCTAACCAAGATTATTTAAAATTTAAAAAATCTTTTCATTAAAAACGACTTGATTTTTTTTATTATAGTAAATTGTGGTTATACTAATTAATAAAAGTTCAAGCTTCATATCATTTGAATATAAGCATAAATTTCTATAATTATTAATAAATCTTGAATTTCTATGTAATTCTGCATTGTTCAATTATCAAATTGCATTGTTATATTCAATTTTGATTGAAGTGATTCTGTACATATAAATATAAATAGGGCTTAACAGTAAAACAAATATTGATTTGTACTAAACATAACTTTGGTTTATTATAAAATGTTTATATTATAATATGTTTCTCTTAAACAAAACATAAAATCTTTTATATATCAGAATGTATACAGAATGTTACAGTTGAAACTCGATTAACCGGACTAATTGTTGTCGTTAGGCATACAGATAAACGAAACATCCTGATAATGGAATGTATGAGAAAAAGATTATTGTACATATTACTGTATATTTTGATATAGTATCTACATTATATGAAGGATAAATGATTATTTGTGTATATTTGTATTTAAACACATTTTACAGTACTGTTCTATGGTTCCATTTTTTTTTAAACTGTATCTTTATCACTCATCTATATGTATAAACGTCCAGAATTGGGATAATCGCGAATCCATATTGTTTATAAACTGAGGGCCGGATAATCAAGTTTCCTATGTACATATTAGTCTTTATAAAAAACTGTATCTATAGTGTGGTGTAATGATTCTGACCTGAAGGCTTAATAACTCTATAGTTAACAAATTTGGTTCTTGTATAAGATAAATATCCTTTTGCTAAACTTCTTTAGAAAATCCTCATGTCAGAGCCGTTGCGCTATTCTATTAAAATATTTTTATCTTTCTTAAATTATCAATTGTAAATTAATATTATGTAAACTTATTGTGTTTAATGTGTAGAACTTTTTTTTTCCATACATTTCTAATATATCCCAGTTGGTTTATTTTCAATATATATATTTTTGTTACTAATTTATTTTTATTTTTTCTCATAGAATTATGTTTAATATATAATCATAGGCTAATAAATTTTGAAGCTATATAATAAAAATGATTATATCCTCCTATTACAGTTGAACTTTTATATCTTCTTTTAATTTGATAGTTTATTTAACAGAACACTAGTTATTTTTTAAATAAAAAACAACAGTAACATATCACGTTAAAGGTTGGATTGGATTCTAATATTTGCCTCATAGAAGAAGTAAATAAAATGGTGATTTTTTTAACGATCGTGACATAACAATGGTAACTATATCTTTTTTTAAGTTTTTTTTAATAAAAATCTTTGAATGGAATTTGCTGTAGAAATAGTCATTTTAATAAGATATTCGACACAATTAATATGTTAATTACAACACATTTTAATAATTTAGTTTTTTTTATTAGATGTACGGTCGTAATTCTAATTATTTTGGAATATCTTACAAAAAGCAGTTATCAAATATTGTAATATAGCATATTATTTAATTTTTTTCGTAAATAAATAAAGTAAAATGCGCATTTTTTTTGGTTTTGAATGTGCCTAACACGAATGGTCCTCTAAGTGCGTATGACTGATGTAGTCTTTAAGCGTTTTAATGTTTAAACGTTAGTTTGTTTCATGTAGGATACGTTTTACTATAAACGTCAAAATATTCTTACATGTTTATTAATTTTGACATACCAACATTATATTTTAATCAATATATATAATATTTTATATACATATTTATATATATTTTTTAATTTTTAACTTATCTCCTATATTATATCTCCCTTATATGACAGGGTAGGTAAAGATTAGTGGTAAGACACTATGTTCTCCACTAAATTTTTATTTATTAAAATACATATTTTCTTTTTTAAGTAAAAATCACAGAACTAGGTGAATGCGATATACATACCCATTTTTGTAAGGCAATAAAATTTCTTACTAATTCTAATCAAATACCTCACGTACAATACATTCAATATGGACATTAATTTATTTGATTAAAATATTGATCATCTATTAAAAATGAAGGTCGGAAGTTGTAATCAAATTTAATAATTGGTTTTTGATCTGACCTTATGATCTCCAATTGCGTAGTGGAGTGTCTTATATAATATTTTTTTATAGCTTTTCCTGCATATAGCAAAGTAGGTGGAGGATCCTAGTGAAGAAAAATAAACAAATATATACTTCTAAACAAATATAAAATATGAAAAATAAAATCTATAATATGAAAAATTAAGGCACTGTTGTACCCATCCCTATATTTTTACATTTTGTTATATTTTTAAATTTTTAATAATTAGTGACGCCCATTCGCACTTAAAGATGACTAAAGAGTCACTAAAAAAATAGACACATGTAAGTAATATTTCGACGTTTACAATGTATATAGGAGTGTTGAATTTTTTACCTAGTGATGTCTTTATACAATGCTGTGCATATTTTTCTGTAAAAATAAATTTTTAATTTAAGCAATTAGTTTTATTCAGTTCCTTACTTTTAGTATAAGACCTATAAAATATTCTTTCTTTAAACAGCACTATATATTTATTATCTACATACTATCTCTTATATGTAGCACTGTTGGAAAGGGTAAACTATTTGAGCGATAACTGAGGGTACCAAAGTGTGACTGTAAAACCGACTGGTTGTGGGTTCGATCCCCATTCGAGGAGATGAAATATTTACTTACATTTATATTTCCATTTCTTCGCTCTGGTGTCGAGGCGGGGAGCGGCGTTGAGTTCTGCCACTCAGGACGCAATGCGTCGGGAATTCGGCGAAAGTGGGGAATGAAGTGTCTTAACACTATGTTCCCTCTGCCTACCCTGCTGTGTGCGGGATACAGCGTGAAGCTATTTTTTTTTGAATTGTGGGTACGATCCCTACTCAGAGGATTGAACAGTATCCTTAAGAGTTTGCTGCAGTACTTAAGATTCCGTACGTAGCTTGTTTATGCTTAACTTCAGGCTGTATCCTGCACATAGCAGGGTAGAAAGACTACCTACTACCTTCCCATTAAAACACTTCCAATTTCCACTGAATTCTCGAGGTATTCCGTGTTAAGTGGCGAAACTGAACGCCGCGTCTTGCCTCGTTGCCAACGCGACAAAATGAAAATAACTGATATAACATATCCATCGTTATTACAGTCACACGTCCTGCGCCACGACGGCCACAAGAATGTTCTTTAAAATATTTATTATTATACTACATTGGTCTAATAAGGCAAAGCTTGACATTGGGTTTCTCTACTTAACAAATGTCTAATGTATTCCTATTTTATATGAAGCAGACTTAGAAGTAATAGTAATCTTTTTTTAACATTTTTAAAGTGTTAATTCACACTTAGGAAAGAAAAATACTTATTTAGGTCAGAGTGCCTGGTCGGCTTCCAGGAGGCGCGGATTCGAGTCCCCCTACGTTCAAATTTGCATACGTTTATAAGTAAGAATATTAACCTTTTTCTGTACTGTCAGTCCCGTTTGCGTTAAGCAATTTTTATTTTTAAGCCTTGCGTATTCTGTGGCAGAACTCAACGCCGGGCTTCGTTTCTTACTATAGCGACAAGATGAAAACCATTCCCCCGTATGAAAATCGAACCTACCAAGGTCGTGTTTGCAGTCAGACGCTGTATAGCTGGGCCGTGCTCATTTTATTGGTCCTGGCAAAGACAAGTTCATGCTATGAAAATACTGTTATGTCATAGGACCTATACAAATGTGTAAATTTTCAACCAATATGGACAGATGGGTCAAAATTTAACTTGAAAGATTTTCTTACATTGATAGATTAAAAACTAATAAAAGCGTTTTGACAATTTTAAACATGCGAGACACACTAAGTAAGTCTCGCGTTTTGTTGTTCTAAGTTTACAAAAATTACATAACCTACTAATTTAGATCATGCTATAATCTTAATTAGATTTTTTTTGTCTCTAAAACACAAAACCTCTAAAAAAATAAAACTTAAATCAGCTTCACCTGTATCCCGCTTACAGCTAGGTAGGCAGAAGGAACCTAGTGTCAAGACACTCCGTTCCCCACTTTTCGCCAAGTTCTGGAGGCATTGCGTGTTGAGTGGCGGAACTCAATGCCGCGCTTAGCCTCGACACCAGAGCGAAGAAATGAAAATATAAATGTTAATAAAAATTCATTTCCTCAAGTGGGGATCGAACCCACAAACAGTCGATTTTACAGTCACACCTTGTGCCCCTGCGCCACGACTGGCCTTCAAAACCTCTAACTACAGCTTTTTAAATATTCTGAGCAAATACTGCCTAACTACTCCTGTGTATGTTATCAGAGTAATTGCTACCCAATTTTACTACTTATATATGTATCTAGGTGTAAGGTGAACGCTCGAAGTTTTAATGTTTTTTATTCAAATATTATATTTAATATATATTTTTATTACAAACTAGCGTGCGTTAGCCTTTGTGCGGCTACGCCCGCTTTAAATGTTCGAATGTTTATTCAAGTGTTTTTATGAAAAAACCGGCCAAGCGCGAGTGGGGCTTATCCACTGAGGTTTTTTTTATGGAAAAAGACAAGGCAAACGAGCGTTCGAGTCACCTGATGGTAAGTGATTACCGCCGCCCACGGCCCCGTGCAACACCAGAGGAGCTACAGGTGCGTTGCCAGCCTTTGGTTTCTGTACCAATTACAGTATTGTGATTGGGAAATACCTTATGGGTTTGATGATGTGGCGATTATATTAGAAGCTTCACTTTTGGGCTCCATGGGAACTGTCCCATATATACATGAATATCCGAAATTAATTTCGCCCTGATACTTCGACGCGATCTCAAGTAAAATGGTCTTGACAGACGGACAACGAAGTGATCTTATGAAGGTTCCGTTTTTTCCTTTTGTGGTATAGAACCCTAAAAATTGATATTTTTTTTGTTCAGTTATTTATACTAAAAAATAAAAATTACATTAAATTCAATCAGCTTCATGCTTTATCTCTGTAGGGAATTATTTACAAATTTCCGCTACCCAAAGATATTTAGTTAGTATTATCGTTTGGAAAGAGAGAATGCTATTTATTCAATATTTTTAACATTTTTAAATTAATGCCAACAACATAAATAAGTTGGAACAAGCGTATAAAAACTTCGACATAGCTTGATGAGAACGTATGGCATAGTGGTCAGAGCGCCTGGTCGGTTTCCAATGGGCGCGGGTTCGACTCCCGCTACGTGCAATTTTTTAAACGTTTTCTAAATAAATATTTTTCTTTCCTAAGTGTGGAATAACACTTTAAAAATGTTAAAAATAAAATGAGTGCTTAATTGAATTAGCTGACATTTTAGCTATCAAGGTATGAATATTGTCTTTAAAATGATGTTTTTTTGATCACGAAATTAATTCAGATGAGAAAATATATAATTGTGTAACACATGCGGCCAAGCCACGAGCAGGTGACTAGTATTTAATATTTTAATTTACTTCAATCTGCTAAAGAGTCAAAGCGCCGCGTTGAGTTTCGTCACTAGACACGCAATGCCTCCAGAATTTGACAGGAAGTGGAGAACGGACGAGTCTTAAGAGGAAACAGAGGGCGTTAAGACTATGTTCCCAGGTTCCATCTGCGTGTGCTCCTACACTCAACACGCAGTTCGTCACATTCTCGAGAATTCGGCAGAAAATGGGAACGGGCTTACATTGGCTCTGTCTACCTGTTTTATATACGGGACACAGCGTGAAGCTAAAAAAGTAATAATTTATAATATTTTATTAAATAGGCAATCTATTTAAGAGGCGAATAACGAAATATACGGGTTTCAATGACGCATTTCCATGTAGGTAATATGAAGAAAAGGGAGAAATTCATCTCTAATTCCTCAAAAAAACATTATAAAAGAAATCGGACTAGCGCGAGTCAGGCTTGTCCACTGAGGGTTTCGTACAGAAATTGGAGGTCTCGAGCTTTTTCTGATATTGAAGCTTAGCTTAACCAGAACCCTTTTATCTCATACGAATATCAAATTTTGCCCCCCTTTTAAGGTTATTTACTTTTTAGGATTTAACCACATATGTATAGTTTTCAGATGCCTGAAACTACGTGTAGGTACTGTACTACGTGTAGGTGTTAGCTGCCAAATTTTATAATTCTAAGAAGTACCCTATTAATTTCAATTACCTTTATAGAGTCGTAATACGTTTTTTGCGATATAAAGGCCATATCTTTTTTTAATTAAATGAAGAATACTATTATACTATTTTTTCAGAAAATCAAGGGACCGTAGATCTGAGTATATGGTTTGGATTTCAACTCGATACCTTCAAGAGTTCCTGAGATAATGGTAGTAACAGACAGACAGAAAGATCTGTCTGTCTGACTCGGTGATTTCTTCAGTTAGCAACGGTTACCTTTGAATAGATAAAAAATTACATAAATATTTATAAAACTCGATATTATTTCACTTTATATTTTTATAATAATGTTGTAAATATAATAATAATGATTTTTCAATATCTTATCTTAAATATTAATTTTGCTATATACAAACTTGCATTTTAATTATCAATAATCCAAATATTTTACCGAGAAAACATATATTTGATCAAAAAAAAATCTGTTTTTATTTACCAGGCAACAATCCATAATAAATTAAATCACATAAAAACATAAACACATCGAAGCTCGATCATGCGTATAAAATGCGAAAATAACAGGAAAATAGTAGCGTCCCAGGACAGTACAGCTACAAGGGGCCAGTCTAGCTACGGAAGCCGCGTAGACGCCCGCCCAGCGTCAAAAATACTGACTTTACAAACTACGTGTAAAAATGTGATATTTTATATGAAAAAATAACTTTAATAGTGATTTTCTAATTAATTAATATAGTATTAATGTGTTGACGTAGATAGAATTTAGATAGGAACAAGTGTTTGGAATGTTACGTGATAATTGTTTATAGAAATATGTTTGTTTGATTTAGCTTTTAATGCGGTAATAAATATAAATATATATAAAATATATGTTAATATCTAGATAAATATAAATTAATAAGTTCAGGTTATTATGTTTGTATTAAGTCTATATTATCATTCATCTGTTAATATACAATTAATTATTATCTTATGTTTAAAATACTGTGCATATATTTTATCAAAATGTATAAATAAAATAAATAAAGTACCTTTAAAATTAAGTAGCCCACCACAAGCTTAGAAAAAATATTTTGGATACACTATTAGAGCAACCTGTTGCTCAAGCTCATGCTTCTGTATATATTTCTGTTACATAATAGATACCCATCAAATAACACGATATGAGTTGCGCTACATTCCAGACTTTGATCGATTCTTTGATTTTTCGTATTTTATTGTTGTGATTAAGTTTTTAATGATTTGGTGAAAAAAAAATCTTAACTTATAAATCAGCTTCAAGCTATATCCTGCACACAGCAGGGTATGCAAAGGGAACCCAGTGTTAAGACATTCCGTTCCCCACTTGCCGAATTCTGGAGGTATTGCGTGTTGAGTGGCAGAACTCAACGCCGCGTTTTGCTTCGACACCAGAGCGAAGAAATGGAAATATACATTTAAGTAAATATTTCATCTCCTCGAGTGGGGATCGAACCCACAACCAGTCGGTTTTACAGTCACACTTCGTGCCGTTGCGCCACGACTGGCCTCTGATTTGATTTATTATATTTATTTTACAAATATGCTGTTTTATTTTATGTACGAATACATCCTAATAAATTTAATTAATAATTGTACCTTATTTTGTATATTGAGTTTGTACATATTTTTTGTATATTTGTTATATAAAAAACCCACCCATGGCCGTCAAGGCACAGGGGCACAAGTGTGTGACGGTTGTAGGTTCGATCCCCACTCGGGGGAATTATTATTTATTAAAATGTCCATTTCTCCTACGTGACACCAACGCAAAAGCCCGACACTAAGTTCCACCACTCAACATGCAATGCTTCGAAAAATGTAGCGAAAAGTGCGGAACGGAGAATCTTAGCAATAAGTTCCTTCTGCATACCCTGCTACGTGTGGGATACAGCGTGAAGCCAAAAAACGTCCATAGTAGGTATATAATTAAAGAAATAGTAGACAACATCTATATTGTAGAGTTCTTCATATTAGCTTATTTATAGAAGCTTTGCGAGATAGAGCAAAATCAATAAACAACAGATTATATTTGACATTGCAAAGTTTTTAATTTACTCTCAACAGAGTTTGATAATACTTTTAAAGAAAAACAAATATATAAAAACTTGAAGTTAACTTTTAGCGACTGGGCAACTATTGGTATATACCGAAGCAGAAACAAATTGTACGAATTATATAATATGAGGCAATGGAATCAGGATCCGGCGTTCTTGTTAAAAGTTAGAAATTATTCAAAAATGTTTAAAAAGGTTTGTATCCAGGCTAAGTCTATGTATATAAGAGAAAAAATTTTGAAATCTAGTAATAAAATTAAAGCTACATGGGATGCTATTACGACTGTAACTGGGAGATCTAGAGCTGTTAGTGAACCTATTAAATTAAAAGTAAATAGTGTAATTTTAAATTCAGATTTAGAAGTGGCAAATACTTTTCAAAATTTCTTTTCCGAAATACCTACTGCAGTTACACGTTCACTGCCATCATCTCCTTCGGAAGCAGTATTAATACTAAAAAACCATGTAACTAGTTGTAGACAAAATTTTGTGTTTAAGACTGTGTCACCAGAAGAAATTATCAAAACTTTTAAAAGCCTTAATTTAAAGAAAACAGGTGACTTATGGGGCATGTCTGTTAAAGTTCTTAATACAATTATACCTAATATTGCTCCTTATCTTGCTTTAATTTTTAACAATTGCGTAGAATCCGGTATTTTTCCTGATTTAATGAAATATAGCAAAATAGTGCCGCTCTACAAAAGTGGAGATAGATCTGACCCCGGAAATTACAGACCGATCTCTATTTTACCATCTTTAAGTAAAATATTTGAAAAAATAATATTTAACCAGCTCACAATTTTCTTAAGTATTAACAATTGTTTCCATAGCGAGCAATATGGTTTCACCAAAGGCAAGTCTACTACAGATGCGGGTGCTGCACTCCTAAAGCACATTTATGACGCATGGGAGAAGTCACAAAATGCAATTGGAGTGTTTTGTGATTTATCCAAAGCCTTTGATTGTGTAGACCATGAAACTCTGTTATTAAAACTTTATCATTATGGTATACAGGATACTGCCCTTGATCTTATTGCCTCATATCTAAACGAAA
>DWQW01009762.1:0-12693 GCA_018249695.1 Heliconius erato demophoon | reverse complement strand
CCAGTCGGTTTAACAGTCACACTTTGTGCCGCTGCGCCACGACTGGCCTCAATACATGTGTTTAGAACACGGGAAAGATATATAGTGATGTTTTAGCATGAAGCTTAGACGAAACTTTGAATTGAATTAGAAAATATATATTTTTAAAGTATTAACTTTTAGTTATTGTTGCCACGAAACAAACCTTAGTAAGAAAAATGCACTTAATTACAAGAAAAATGTTACATTTTATAATTAAGTTAACGAGACCCGCTGCTAGCATGATCGGGGTAAGTGGAGCGGGTTACAGCAGCTACTAAACTAGTAAGGGATTCAGCTGCATAAGACATTATGCAGTGAACCATGAAAATTACTATCTTGTAAAATATGCAAATTTGAAGGTTATTTTAAGAGATTTTATTAAATAATCTTTGAAAAAATGAGAAAATATTTATAAAATGTTAATGTGTGCTTAATTTCGACACCAGAGCGAAAAAATGGAAATATAAACTTAAGTAATAAACTTAAGTAAGGAAATATAAACTTAAGTAAATATACATATCCTCGAGTGGGGATCGAACCCACAAGCTGTAGGTTTTACAGTCACACTTCGTGCCACTGCTCCACGACTGGCCTCAAAATATATTTACAGGAAATTTTATTTTGATTTAAACACAATGTTTTAAAATTTCTTGACTACTAGCATGACAGGAGTTGCGTGACAGGTAGCAGTTCTAGTTCTGGTTGTATTGACCGTAGTGATTGATCACTGAAGGAGAAGATCGATGTCGACTACGCAGCGTATTGGAAACACCGATCGATAAAATTTATCGTGTTTTTTCATTGCAATGTTTTTTTTTTGATTCATCACTTCATTCTTTCTGGGTAATGGTGAAGCGGGAGATGGATGGAGATAAAAATTGTTTTTATAAAATTAATAAAAATTGTAGGTATTATTAATACATATCGCAACTGGTTTAGTTTCATTTGTACATGTAAAGTTGTAAGTTAATATCATAAATGTAAAATATACGGAGTGTCTTAACACTAGGTTCCCTCTGCCTACCCTGCTGTGTGCGGGATACAGCGTGAAGCTGATTTATTTATTTATTTATTTAGATATTGTTATGATAACGGTAAATTTGTGTACATCAAAGTTTGATATATAATTATATAAGATTTGTAGTTCACAATCTAGCTCACTTAACTAGCTAGCTTATATTTTTACATTTAAGATTTAAGTGTAAAACCTTCAAATCAGTTTTTTTACTCAGGCATTTCCGGTAGATACCTACTATGGAGCAATAGAATATGCCACGTTACTATGTTTTTCGTTTTTTTTTCTTTTATATAAATATACAAAATGTTTTGTATGAGGAACTCAACGTCGTAGTATACAAACCGAGAGCAAAAATATGTCTTTTTACATAACATATAAAAATTTGAATATAGCAGGATATATTTTTTTTAAATGTTTTCTAAAAAGTATTTTCTTTCTTAAGTGTGGAATAACACTTAAAAGAAGTAAAAAATAAAAATATACTTTTATACCTCAACATAAGTTCCCCAAAGTGATTTGAACTCATAACCATCACTTTTACTCTGACACGTGCCAATTAAATATATGTATGTATGCAACGATAATATCTACAAAAAAAGGTCTTTTGAAAAATATAATGAAATTATATAAATCTCTACATATATTCACATTTTTGTATCCAACAACTCGAATCGAATGAAATAAGTAATGCCTTCGACTTCGAAAAAACAAAATAAGAATCAGAATGTAGGCTTCCCTATGGAGATGAGGCACAAACGAAAGAAAGAGACGCAAATAGTTCCCCCATTATTTAGAGCGAGACAGATGTTTTATCACGTGACACCTGCGTCCCGCCAAATGAAGATATCGCAGCTGGAGAAGAGCACCACAGACAGATGTGTTTAATGTAAAATAAAAGAAACTATTTTCGTTTTATTTCAGTGATGCTATCGAGAAATACAACGATATTGTTAAAGGATATTGTTATAATGGATTTGTATTTACAATGTAGAGACGATATTTTATTTATTTTATATAGAGACTGGTTGTGGGTTCGATCCCCACTCGAGGAGATGAAATATTTACTTAAATTTATATTTCCATTTCTTTGCTCTGGTGTCGAGGCAAAGCGCGGCGTTGAGTTCTGCCACTCAACACGCAATGCCTCCAAATTTCGGCAGAAAGTGGGGAACGGAGTGTCTAAACACTAGGTTCCCCCTGCCTACCCTGCTGTGTGCGGGATACAGCGTGAATCTAATATATTTTTTTCATATACCCATTATCTTGAAATTTAAATAGATATACAAAAAGAACTCTTCAAAAACGGGAGCTGACAGCATGCCACAGGTGAATTTAACATTAAGAAGTCTGAAAAACAGATAATAAGAAATGGTTGGATCTTACTACCACCGCAAAAGATATAAGATGGAATGTATAATGATTTATAAGGTGTGTGTTTAAGTTTGTTCGTGGTACATTTCGTTTACACAGCGCTTAGCAAATGTTTATAAAACAGAAAATCAAATAGTCACGTAATCCGTATGTTGGGCAGATTTACCTTTTGAAATGGAGACATTATTCGGATTGATTAAACATAAAAAAAAAACTACGTTAAAAAGAACCGACTTTTATAACTAAAAAGCATAAGATAACTTAATATCGATTTTAATTTAGATTTAAAGTATTTTTAATGTTACTACAATACTTACAATATTTGTATGTGCTAGCTGGTGGTTTGAAGTCGATGGCAAGACCTAAACAAAATAATATTTAATATTATAAACAGCTTAAATTTATTATGGATTTTTTTTTATTTATTTAGTTATTTTGTTAAGTTATTTATTAAGTTTTTAAATTTTTAGATCCTTATTCGTAGTCTCAAAGTCTAAGTAATCGGTGTATTATATATATATATATTATTTTATATATATATATATATATATATATATATACACCGATTACTTATACGCTCGGTGATATCAAAAATAATCTTAAAATAACAACATTAAACTAAATGATCCTTTTATGTTTCAGAACGGCAATTACAAGGTATCGAACAAAAAAAAATCACGTAAATCCAATATATCAACCGTGCAAAAGGCTGATGTGTATTAGAATTAATGGGTATTACATTTAAAAAAATAAAGTTTTCGTTAAAAATTTAAAAAGTTAAAATAACCAAAGATATTTAATAGTGAATTAATAACAAATGGTGGATTTTAACACAAAAATATGAGGGTAGATTCAAATTCTTTATTCAAATATACATCTGACGCTTAAAGCTTTTAATCTAGACAGCTATAGATATGTAGCATCCAGTAGATAGGTTGCATGATTCAACACTTCAACGGCGATGTGGTGATATGAATCAGAAAATTTGATAGGCGTGCCAGTACCTACTCCGCCATTGAATTTAAATTGTTAAAGAATAAATTTACATTAAATAGATATATATGCATAAATACATGGAATATGTTAATTTAAACTTATTAACATTAACATACTTTAGTTTTAAATAACAACACATTATACAGTGTTTATTAACAAATAGTACAGAAATTATAACATAGCGGGACTTGAACCCGCGCCTATTTGGAAACCGTCCAAGTGCACTGACCAACTAAGCCATACGTTCTTAGTTGGTAGTAATTCTTAAGTGTTTTTAATCTCTAAGTGTAGAATAAAAATGTGAAAAAGAACATTATATAGTGGTTTGGTCTGAGTTTACATCGTTGAATTTGATATTTCCTATAAGACCTAATATATATCTACCTACTTACTAGTTACTATGTACACATATGTTATTTAAATAATAAATGATTCAAACATTTTTTTTTAACTTACATAAAATACTTAAGATAACTAAAATGGTTGTCTATAACTGGATTTATGTATAACTTATCGAAGTTGAAATATACGAATAGATTCGAAAAAAAAAAGCATTTTATTTAATGTTTTATATATCACTATTTATAAAATATTAAGAAAAATGGTTTTTTGACTGATTGGCTCTTCTTTTCATACATTAGGATAATTATCTAAATATAATTCATCTGTACTTAATTACAAAGTAGAGGCCAGTCGAGCCGCACGAGCACAATGTCTGACCGTAAGCGCGTTAAATTGTGAGTTCGATTCCCACTCGAAGAAATGAAATATATAATATTTTCATTTCTTCACTGTAGTGTCGAGGCAAAGCGCGGCGTTGAGTTCCGCCACTCAACATACAATGGCTTCAAAATTTATTAGAAAGTGGGTTTGGACACATTAAATGCCTTACACAAAAAAACAACATGTTAAATAAAAGTGATGGTAAAGACAATTTTAGTGGTTTTAAAGCCAGAAAAAAATTTGAACAAATTTCTTAATATCGGCTTCAAATTTTGTGCACCGCCAGGCTAAATGTTTTGTTCTATTGCACATGTATATCTTTATAACTAATATTCAAAGAAATATATATCCAATTATCTATGCTCCAAAGAAAGTACTTTAACAGATTCATAATATAAACGACAACAACTTCAGATTATATTTTCTTTAGCCTATTAAAACTTTTCTCGAAACCGCTCAGTCTAGGATTAGACGAGAAGAGGAAACAAGAAACGTGAGAATAATATAAATTAAAAACCCACACCGTGGCTCCGATAATTGAGACGTCAATTTTTTCAACTCGTCCGCTACGGGTTTTTGAATATTTATAACGTGAGCGGACGGTGATTTAACTTTGCTTCTCGTTATCTCGGAGGCTCTATCGCAGTCCGTTTCAACTGGTATAGATTAATGTGAATTCCGAGATGTTCGAGATGGAAAATAAAATGTTTTTTAATTCTTTATAGTATAGTATGTTATAGCTTTGATTTTTTTTTATTTTTATATCATAATTTAAGGCGTGTTATCGATGAGATTTATTTGTTTTTTTTTGTTTTTTTAAGGAAAAATACGTTTTTAAAACATAGGTGTCAAAATGCCATTAGAGACAATATAGAAATATAATTTTTGAGTAAGTGAGACCGTCGTGGCACAGGGGCGCTGACGTGAAACTGTACAACAAGAGTTGTTGTTAAATTCGTTTGATCACTCGGGGAAATGAATTATTATTATATTTATTTATTAATGTCGAGGCAAAGCGCGGCGTCGAGTTCCGCCACTCAACACGCAATGCCTCCAGAACTCGGCGGAAAGTGGGGAACGGAGTGTCTTAACATTAGGTCCCCTCTGTCTACCCTGCTGTGTGTGGAATACAGCGTGAAACTGATTTGATTTTATTTATTAATGTTTTCAATTCTTCCGTACGTCGGTACTAAGGCAAAAAGCGCGGCGTAAGATTCGCCTCTCAATATGGGACGAAAATTCGGCGGAAAGGGGGCAACGGAGTGTGTTAACACTAAATTTCCAATGCCTGAAGTTCCAAAAAATTCCAAATGTGAAGCTGAACTTCGATTAATATTTTTTTTGTACTTTACACAAAATAATCGATATACGTATATAGATAGCTGTATAGACATTTAATTGTATTTAATTGTAAGCTTAACTAATTAACATAACAATTATGGTAATTTTTATTAACCGTTTCGTTCAAAAGGATACACTAATAATGTCGTTCATAATATACATAATGCTTATTGGGAATCATATATTTTATTTATGCAACACCATCCAACGCAGGTACCTAAAAATTTGTTTCATTAGAACACAGCTATTTCAAAAGATTTTTTTGTTACTTTTATCACACAGAGGTCTTTATAGTACCTTTAAGTGAGTGACATTTAGGATAGAAAAAAATCTTTTTTGGAGTCGCGTACGATTTAGACGTCAATCAGGCTCACTGCTCTTTTGGCTTTGTGAGATTTTCAAATACTTTTGTTAGTTTGGGCACATGCGACGCTATTATGCTGCTACGTTACTACGTTAGTTCTTTTAAAGAATATTGCTTTGTGTTACAAATGATTCGGAAAATCGCAGCTACTTTATTTGTTAGCAGGTTTTTTTGTCTTTTTTTACGTTCACACCGTGTCCCGGGTATAGCAGGGCTGAGGGAACCTAGTGCTAAAACACTCCGTTCGTGGATTCGGCGAACTTTCAAAGCATTGCGAGTTGAGTGGTGGAACTCAACGCCACGTTTTGCCTTGTTGCCAGAGCGAAAGAATGAAAATGTTAATAAATAATAATTCATTTTCCTTGTGAGAAACGAACCAACAATCATCTCGTTAATAGTCACACGCTTATGACACTGCGCCACGGCGGTCATACTAAGTAAATATTTATTGCTTAACATATATTTATTGATCAAAACTCAAAACGTATGTAGGCATTTGCAAAAAATATGTATAATTTTTGTCATCTAAAAAAAGTAATTTAAGAAGTACCTGGTTACTATAAATGATCTATGTAGGTATGTACATAATTTTCCTGTTAATTAAAAGATGTATCTATCGTCGTAATTATTTATTACCTTAGTCAATTGGATATGATTCTGTAACAAAGTGAAGTATAAATATTTAAATATAAATCCTTTTCAACACGTACTTAATACTTTTTATTTTAATTATTTGTTTTGGATATTTATGAACTCGCCAGTCCATATAGCGTGCTACAAAATATAATATTATAGCAAATTCCGAAATATTTGAATTTTTATAATACCTATCATTACAATATATTAACAATACGTACATTTTCTTCCGGCGCCCTCTCGTGACCAAGTTTCAAATCATGCTGTATAGCCATATAAGAAAAAGAGATTATGCGAAATTACCACAATGAAATAAAATATATAAAATAAATTCTTTTTAAATATTAATAGTAATTAAATGCGATGTCTGTTAGATATCTGATAGACATATTGTAAATTATTTTTCAGACAATGTGTGCTCAATAATGTTTATAACGATTATATTCAAAGTATATTTTGAATAGATATTAATTTAAGGGATGAAAATATATTTTCGTAAGCTAATAAAATTAAAATAATTGATTATTACGTTGAAAATAAATGTCATAGTTGCTTAATAAGCTGGCAATATTTATAAAATAAAATGCTACAGAAGCGACGTCCGAAAGGAAAATTCAATAAATGACATGACTAGAATTTGACAGTTCCGTCGTTTTACTAAAAGTACAAATAGTGTGCATGTTTTATTTATTATATTTTTGTTATTATCAGTAAATTGAGACACAATTATATGTTAATAACAAATTGAACGTTTTAATGTAATGTGTATCAAGGTTATTATATAATTTTATTGTGAAAGTGTTTTTGACATTTAAGTATCAAGCTTGTTGATTACTTTTACTTTTGTTGGGTAATTTTTTTGATTAGACATCTGAATTTTGACTTTAGATTAATATTGCATGGTTTTTGTTAAAAATAGTGATTTTTAAGGTTTGAAATATACCACTTAAAAGAATTAATATGCGCTTTTTCATGCGAATAAATCCCTAGGTCAATGTTGAATTTTGATCGATTTAAAATGACAACAGTATTGTACTGATTATAGAATTGTATTATTTGTAGTTCATTTGAAGTTTTTATGTGTTCGCTAAATCTCAATTTTTTGTGATTGTTTAGATATATACTTTGTGAAAAAGTAATAAATGATCATTGACTGTTTTAGATGATATACGTGTAAAATGTGGACAGATTGATTTTAGTAAATCTGTTTTCTGTGAGAAAATCATAAATTTAAAAATACTACATAATAAATTGAAGAGAGATGAGTGCAGGAGCAAATGCTGCAAACAACCTGCCACCTGGAGTAAATCCAGAGAATAACTTATTGCCAGGTGGTCCTATTATAAATCAAGGGGCAAACAGAAATAGAAATAATAATCAGAATCCACTATTCAGTGTTAGAGAAAGACTGTTTCATGCTTTATTCTTCAAGTTTGCCTTAGCATATGCTAGAACATTCCCGAGGCCTATTAGAAGATTTTTTGAATTTCTTGTGTTGCTGAAGGCACTTGTGGCATTCTTTGTACTTGCATACATACATATTGCATTCTCAAGAACTCCAACCACTTGTTTGAATCATATCAAGGATTCATGGCCAAGAGATGGTATACTCAGAGTAGAAATCTTAAGAAATCCTTCTCAGGATTACACAGTCGAACAGAGTTATGCTAAGGAAAGGAAGTTAAAAAGAGATAAAGATGAGCTTAATTCTATGCTTGGAATGCTCACGACTGAAGGGTAAGTTGAAGTGTATTTTATTTAAAGTAATTTACATACACAGTAGACTTGCTGCTGGACTCTGTCTAGTCTAAAACACTTATTACTATTAATTGTGAATAATATCAGCACCTTTATGTGATGTTATAATTTGTACTCACCAACACCTGATATTATATATATACAACTATATATTGTATATATCTAAAAACAACAAAATAGATAGCATTATCTCTGTTATTTAAAGTTATGTGTCATTAACCCAACATACCCAATAATGTCTTCACAAACCTAAACAAAAACAAGAGTAAACAAAATGCCAACAGTTAATTTAAAATGTGTAGATTCGAATTTATTGATTTACTAGGTACTGTTATACAAAAAATCTGGGCTAGAGGGTTTTAAATGGTACTCTATAACCTAAAAAAAAATTAAAATTGCCCTGTAGAACCTTACTTGGATTTCAAAACCTTGATTGGAATACTGTGGTCCTCTGTATATTATTAAAGTTTACAAAATTGGTAATATTGTAATAATTTGATGCTCAAAAGTGACTAACACTGTGAAGAAATCACTAATATGTTTGTAAACATTGCTGTGGATGTTTTGGCAAGATTACAAATTGTCAAGTATATTTACAGTACATTGTATTATAATAACATCCACATTCAAATTACAGCTTTGATTCATCAGCTTGTAGTAATAAAGGCATCTCTACACCTTTTCCTCCATAGCTGTGTTGCTTCTTAAATGTATGTAATGTATGTTAAACCACAAAAAAGAATGCAATTTTTTTGTAAATAATTCATTCTTACAAGTTAGGATCCAACCTACTAGACTCACTTATGCATACTGTCAAATGCAATTCCACTGTGCCACAATGCCCTCAGGCATCAACATTATTATTTTTTGAATATATGAATAATATAACACTTATATAGTTATTTAATGTTATAATAACAGGGGCACAAAGTGTGACTGTAAACACAATAGGTTTTGGGTTCAATCACCACTCGAGGAAATGAAATATTTATTTAAAATTTTAGCAGGGTTTAGTTCCGGGGAATTAGGGAATGGAGTGTCTCAACACTAGGTTCTCTAATGTGAAGCTGATTTTTTAAATTTAATTTATATAGTACTAAACTATATAAATTAAATTTAAAAAATCTCTTATATCTGTAAGTATATAAATTATCATACAGCTAAAGTGGCTAAAATCCAATGTAGGTCACTCAAGCTTTATTAATACTGAGACTATTTATAGGTAACCAATAACATAGATTTTTGACAGATGACCTTTTATTTCACTTGCTGTATAGTGTGATAAATTTATTTAATTTCTGTTTTAATATGAAATTTTATATAGTGATTTTCGGTAAAAAACTATGCACTAATTTAGATATTATTCATATATTGTTTACAAGTTTTTAGATACTTGACAAACTATTTTTTACTTAGAAAAAGTGGCTTTAATTCATACTTAATTGTAATTTTTAATATTTCTTAACTATAATGAAACCTCAAGAAGAAAGTAATCTAATAACATTGCTAAAGAAATATATTATTTCTTTATACTATTGTAAGGCTTCATTTATGAATTTTGTTAAGAACTTAGCTATCTGTTATTACTGATAGATTATTATTGTATGCTATTTGACAACTTTTGTTGTTAGGTTAACACAGAATAATTATTTTTGATTAAATCTCTTCTGTAATCATAAAAATTGTTGTGGCAAAGCGCAAGACTGACCAAATGTAATTTTTGTGGGTACGATCATTGCTCTGGTGAGAAGATAAAGGGCATTTAATTCCACCACTTAACACTCAATGTAACAAAAATTTTATAAAAAAAAGACACTCCATCTTTAATATTAGGTTCCCAATGACTACTCTGCTATATGTAAACAGTGGAAAGCTAAAAATGAGCAATGATAAAAAAAAATAATTATAATATTTGAATGTTCTATATACTAATTTCAATAAAATTTCTTTTATAATTTAAGGTTTTACAACCTAGAGTCGTCCACAAGTGAGGACATTGAAGAAGATGAGTATTTGCGAGACGGCACGGACTATGGCAACATCACCCGTATTTATGAAGACAATGACGATACACACAGACGAGTGATCGAAACTGATTACTATGGCGGCAAACCAAATTTAGAACCTAGTGACGACCAAAAAGATCTAAATCAAACAATCATGCCCGCTGAACATGTGGAACCTACGTCCTCTATATGGGAAGGCATTTTGGGGCTTGTCGAAGATCTCGATAGAGATTCTAAAATGGATGTGAGTAAAGTGATATTAAAGTGTTTTTAATGAAATTACAAATTCACATATATTGTTAATATGATGGTTATAGGTTTGATTCCCGTTTAAGGGATTGATCTATTTGCATTTACCCGTTATTGTAAGCCAAAGTATGGTGTGGAGTTCCTTCAGTCAAAATGTCTCTAATTCAGACAATAAGTGGAATCTTGATATTAGGTTGTCTCACCGAAGACCCGATAGAAGCTACAAAAACTGCTAAGATAGCATTAACATACAATTACTTTCAAGAAAAAATATATGTACAATATTTTTTAAACATTTTTTAAGTGTTATTGCACACTTAGGAAAGAAAAATAGCTTAGTAGTCAGAGCGCCTGGTCGGTTTCCAGGAGGCGCGGGTTCGAGTCCCGCTGCGTTCAAATTTTTATACGTTTTCTAAATAAGTATATGTACAATAATTAACATTTAGGCTATTAATATATAACTTTCACTTTACTTTGTTAACATCTTTTATTTTAGTATACAGTATTTCTTTACAAAGAAATAATCTTTGACTTGTTTTTATAAAGCTGGCTATTGAAACAGGGTCAGATCATTAATTCAAAGTATGCTATGACCATCTATAAAGATAATAATATTAATAAAATTAGTTCAGATTATATGGAATAAGTATTAAAACTATTTGGAGAATACATAAATAATGCATTTTATTATTATTATTATTTTAAAATCATAAATAACTTATATCTCCCACTGAACAAGCTGTCTCCAAAATTGGGTGGTGCATGTGGAACACAGTGTCTTAAAACTAGGTTCCCTTTGTCTATCTTATATATGCCGCATAGAACGTGAAGCAAAAAAAATATAATAAATATTAAAATGCCTACCCTGCCACATGCGGGATACAGCGTGAAACTACAAAAATATATATAAAATAATATGTTATAGAAAGTTCACACTGCTCTTATTGAATCTATTTTAATACGACAGTAGTGTAAGAGAAGCCATAATACCTACTAATTATTACATGTAGTTTTGTGTTCACTTTTCTCGCTTTATTTATGGATATAATATAATAAAAAAACATGTTTATAAAATATATTTTTTTAAATATTAAAATAAATTAATATTCAGATATTTTTTTTGTTACGAACGACTGACATTCAAGTATGTTTATTTAATTAACTTTTCTTATTTATAGATTATATGTTTTGCAGAATTTAAAACACATAATGTAACCATAAGAAAAAAAATAGTTGGATTCAAATTATATTAGAGACTATGTCAGTCTTCAAAATTATATTCATGCCGTATAAGCAGGGTAGGCAAAGGGAACCTTCTGTAAGACAAATCCTTTCCCTAGCTTCTGCTCAATGGTCGAGACGTTTGAGTTGAGTGGCAGAAATCAACGCCGCGCTTTTTTTACCCCAAGCTAGGAACCAAAAATAATTCATGTAACGAAATGAATTGGAACTCACAACCGTCGATTATAAAGATAAACGCTTTCCCACTTTCGCCTATCTCTTCGACGTATATATCTTGCGTATAGCACTTAGAGTACGTAATCTTTTTATATTAAAAAACAAAAATGCGGAATGACTTGCATATTAAATATCACTCGGTACTTGATAAATGTTAAATTTATTATTGCGTTAATGATTAAGACCGTCGTCGTATTCTGTGATAATTCACTTAAAATTGTATTAAAAAAAATACAGGTTCGATTCTCGTATATAGTGTAAAAGCTTTTCGTATAATTCTTTATCTTAGTTTTAAAATGAACGAAGTGCCTTAATGGTAAACTAAGTGTCTTATTAACACTAGATTTCCTAGATATAGATATAACTACGCTAGCACGTGCGGGATACAGCGTAAAGCTAAAAATCTGAAATTATAGTAAAATTTATTTAATTTACGCCAGTCGTGGCGCAGCGGCACGAGGTGTGACTGTAAAACCGACTGGTTGTGGCTTCGATCCCCACTCGAGGAAATGAAATATTTACTTAACCCATTTAGACCCATACCTTAACTAGCAGTAAATAAAACGTTTTTTAAGTAATAATTGGTAGATACCGATGTAATAAAGTAAAAAATGTAAAAAAAAATATTATTTTACTTTATTTTAATATTAAAAAAAAGCCGTCCTCAAATGGGGCCACTGGGCTCAAGTGATATGAAAACTTTCGAAATAATTTTTTTCGACGCAAAGTGTTTTACAACACTTTTTGCATTG